>JAQIXP010002043.1:0-16196 GCA_034700285.1 Proteroiulus fuscus | reverse complement strand
TTGTGAAAATTTGTCTGGAAAACCTGGAAATGTCATGGAAATTTGTTACTGGATTTGGCCAGACACCCTGGTAAAAGCCTTCTGGCTTTTGCCATATATATATATTTATTTACTTGTTTCATGAAACGTAATTTTTATTATCTAATGTAGACTTATATACTTCAAAATTACCAATGCTGTTTGCTTGTACTTTTCAGTTCATTCTTTTGTTGACCGGGGCATAACTAAAGTAATATTTTAAAATTTTTAATGGGGTGAAAACATCACTGTTGGTCAAACTATCGAAATGATTAGTTTTATACTTATTATAATTTTGTTTAGTAAAGTCTACGAACCAGAATATTCCCCTGTGGCAACCCAATATTTAGAGAAATTGGGACAGAATACAAATTATCTCATCTTATTATTTAGTTACGGGAAACGCTTTAATGGCTTATGTTGATGGTTTTTCGTTGGCATTATAGTGCTCTCCAAGATCTCAATAAAATTAATAGCATGACAAATTTGAAACTTGTAGTTTTTGAACCTGGCAAATTGAGACATTTTTGATCGATGATAGATCTGTGATATTGACAGATCGATATTCTTGACTCATTTTTTCATCGCAAAATGCATCACATGTCTATTTACTGTTTGTTCATTGTAGGCCTATTCTTGTAATTTTTTTTATACCTTGTCTTTCATGCAAATAGTTCTTGACCCGATGAATAATGACCAAATATTGAGAACGAAAAAATTGTGAGCTTAACAAATTAAAAAGAGAGAAACTATAATGTCGAATATATGGAACGCTCAGTCAGGAAAATTAATGGTCAAATGTAATTAGTGAAGGGAAACGAGAGTACTATAGACAAAAGTCTTTCACGTAAGTTTTTTTTTGTTTCGTCCTTTCAAATCATTTGTGCTTTTTCGATCATTGATCATTATCAGAGGGAAGTCTATACAACAGAACTTCTGCCTGGCAGGGATTCCCAAAGTCGAGGACTGACCAGCTGACCGATCGAACTACCAAAATGGCCAGCTTGATGAACTCGTTTATCGACCGCTCTTTTGTATCAAAAAGTAGTGAATGGAACTGAAGTAAATCGGCAGCAATTTATCGCTTGTCACTTCAGAATCAGCGGCCTTTCTCACTTCTCGGCCATTGCAGGCACGCACTTGGGAGTACTCCTTGGTAACAGCAGCTTATCAAAGGACTCTCATTAAGTGAAACAGTACGTACTGGTTTTTCTTTTAGAAGCCATTCTTGCTTTTGGATGATGTCGGACAGTGCTGTATTCATCCGGCAAGAGTTCTTGCAGGCTCGGATCGGGCAGAGCGTCTTTTGTGAGGTCCCGCGACGAAGGGTCGCTGCCGTTTTCAAGAACGAAATAAAGTTTGTTGCTTAATCCTTGATGGGTGAGGGTGTGCAGGCCTACCGTCCCCTCGGACACCGTCACGATGGACACTTCGTCTCTCTGGGGCGAATAGGAAATGCTACTGCTGCTCCGCCGCATCTGACAACTCAGACCCAGGTTGCCAGCCGCCGGACTAGTCACCGAGTAATAGCCCTTGCGGCAGCGGAACAGGAAGAAAGTCATGGTCAGACCGATCAGAAGAAGACCCAGACCAGTGGCCACCGAAGCTGCGGCCACTACCATGCCGTCGTCGTGACCCACCTCGCCCAAAGAAATTCCTGCATTATTTTTGACAGGTTCACCCTCGCTGGTATTATCAGCCTCTTCATAAATTGTGGTCAAGTTGTTCCGCTGGTCAGGAAATACGGCCGTGATCAAGCTCGTCGGAATGCTACTACTTTCCGTAAAAGTGCTTGGGTGAATAATGGTTGTGGCATTTTCTACTAATTCATCGGGGTCTGGCATGGCAGTTTCGTTTGGCCAAGTGCTTGTTAAGGCTTCGGGAGACAAAGTGGTGGCAGATGCAGCAGTGGTCGTCGATGGCAATGATGTAGGGGCCACAATTATAGTGGTGAGGTTCGTATCGAGAACAGCTGTTGTCAGTTCAAAAGTGACATTGTTTTTATCCTGATCAAATACTGCTTCTGAACCATTTGTGGTCTCAGAAGTGGTTTTCGGCGCCTCGGACAAGTAAGAAGAGGTCGAATTTGCTTCTTCGGAAAGTGTCACTCCCACTGATATGCTGCTCACTTGGATTGCTGAGGCCAAAGATGTCGGCTCTGGCAATTGCGTTGTCCGTGGAGTCAAATTTGGCAGCAGCGAAATCGTTGCTCTCGAAGGCGTAGCGGCAGTCGACGAAGGAAAGGCTCTGCTGAAATCTTCATCCTGTAACATCATTATGGGCTTGTACAATAGACCTTCAGGCTGACTGCAGCGGATGCCGTAGCTGTGGTAGAAATGAGTGTCCGCTTTTTTAATCCACGCCGTTAGCCACAGTATCTTGCGGTCGCAGTTCCATTGATTTCCACTCAACTTTGCCACCTTGAGTTGTGGGAAGAAATTGGGGAAATCTGAGCGTAGAGTCCTCAAATTGTTATGCATCAAGTTGAGCTCGCGCACACTCCGCAGGCCCTGCAGTATTCTCGTGGAATTCACCAGCTGGCTGGCAAACGTCGGACTGTCGTAGACTTCCAACGTCTCCAACTTCTTCAACGGATTGAACACCGAACCGTTGAACTGGACTGGCGTTTTCATCCGCGACAACTGCAGCGTCTTCAAGATGTCCAGGCCGACAAAGCAGCCCGCAGACAACATCTTCAGGGGATTTTGGGATAAGTCCAAGCTTAGGAGGTTGCTCAGATTTGCAAATGCACCGTCGTTAATCGATTCCAAAAGATTGGCCTGCAAATCCAAGTGACGAAGATTTAGCAAATCGCAAAAGGCACATGAATCAAGTCGTTTGATCTGGTTTCGCTGGAGGAACAATTGCTCCATGTTGAACAGACCTTGGAAACTGTACGGCGCTAGCGCCTTCAGGAGGTTCTCCTCGACGTATAACACCCGCAGACTTGGAGGCAGATTGGCAGGGATCTGCTGCAGACGATTACCATTCAGCCACAGCCGTACGAGGTACTCTTGTCGGCCAAGGGCATCGCTTTCGATATCAGCCAGGCAGTTGTCATCTAAGACTAATAGACTTAGATAAAGATAACTGTCAAAGTCGCCCAACCGCACGTGGGTCAAGTTGTTCTTGGCCAGGCGCAAGTCTCGCACGTAACGTGTCAGGCTCTGAGGAACCCTTTGCAAACCCACACGCGAAACGTCGATGTACTGGAGCCGCGAGCCGAAAAAATCCAGGCGGCTTAGCGTGGTGAGCGGATTGTTGCTGACGATGAGATGAGCCAAGTTGGTCAGATATTGAAAAGTGCCCACTTCCACGCTGGCTATGTGATTCGAGTCCAGATTCAGGTACTGCACTTTGTAGAGTCCGGCGAAACTCTTGGTGGTCAGACTAGGCAGCATATTGTCGCGAAGGTTGAGCTGTTCCAAGTTAACCAAGTCGACGAAGGCCTCGTCCATGTCGGTCAACAGGTTGGTCGACAGGTCCAGATAGCGTAGCCTTGTCAGTCCTTCGAACATGGCACTGTTGATGCGCTCCAGCAGGTTCTGGCTCAGGTCGAGACGAAGAAGTCGAGTGAGGTTGCCGAAGGTGCCATTTTCGATGCTGTGGATTTTCGTCTGCTGAAGCTTCAGTTCCATCAGCTCCACGACGTCCCGCAACGCGCTCACCGATAGCGTGCCGATGACGTAGCTGCGGAGTTCGAGCCGCGTCACCGTCCTAGGGATGTCCGTTGGGACGTCCCATAAACCGTCGCCGACGCAGTTGACATAGTTTGTCTCATCGCAAAAACACACACTCGGACACGTTTCCTGCGTCAAGGAAGAAATTCCGTCGGTGTCCAATCCTGGCGCAGAACTCGCGACGAAGTTCGCGAAAATGCTGCTGAGCCAGAACACAATCGTGGCGATGTTTCTGCGTGGCTCGAACATTCTGCAAGCACTTGAATGCATTTTTTTCTCTGCCCCAATTTTGGTAATCTGCGCACTGGGCACGTAGGCACAATAAACAGAGAGACGGTGGACCCGCACAACTTTTGGATTTCTCACGAGATGAGCTTACTGGCTCAGAAATGGTACTTGCTGTTGTCTATGGGGATAGATTTCTCATCCCATTATAGAATATCAATAGTGACCAATGGTCACTGACTTACGGCCACATGATTCGCGTGCCGGGACTGCTCGCTCGCAACTGAATATTGATGAAGCGATGTTGTATTAATGCATGATGCATGCATTTATGAGAAGGCAAAGTATTCACTCGGCAAAAGCAGTAAAAACAATCGGTGAGATATTCCCAGGGAATCGCCTCGCGAACGTAGACTAAGAATAAGTCCTGCTTCGACGAGAAACGATGTTTCGAGGAAGCCGTAACATAATCCCATCGGCATATAATCAATCACGTATACTCCCCACAAAATTTGTTTCTGGTGCAAACGTGCAGTACATGCCTAAGTTTTTGGTGATTTTTACCACGACTACTAGATGAAAACGAGACGTGGAAGGTTGAATGGCGTATGGCTATTCATCTTTTTTGTTCCTTCCGACTTTCGAGAATTGCACTGTTCGTTATCATCATCCTCCCAATCTTGTTGACAAGCATTGTATTTGTTTTATTTGAACTGAACTATTTTATTTTTTATTTTTACTTAAGTTGTAACAGCGTGTCGTATATCCAAGTAACGGATTATCGCAGTTTGGTCCTTACTGAAATTAACACTGTTTCTGATTGTCCACATGGATGCCGTAACAGTACGGTTGATTCATTTTTCATAAACACTTCTGGAATATCCCGTGTCTTTGGAGCACTGGTTCTGTCTTTTAGTTTAGGTAGTAACAGTTTGCGAATGTTGTTTCGGAAGCCTTTCTGTCTGGATTTTTGCTACACGTGTTGGAGTTTTAATGTTGTTCCGTTTGTCACGCAATTACGGTGCAATGCTCCCATTGTGCCGAGCATAGGAGCAACCACGTCCTTGCTCGCCGAACACTTTGCTCGCTCTGTCAGCTAACTCTCAGCTTTCTGTCAGCACGGATCGAAGCTCTATGCAGTGTCTGTGGCCTCGGGCGCTGGATATTGCAAATGGATTGATCTGATTCCGGGTTTCACTTGGGTTCGAGATGGGATGCGGGTAGGCAGAACGTCCATGGTGTAATCTATTGGTCGATTTTAGTCATGAGAATATTATAAACCAACTTCAAAATTGCTTCGTACTTTCTATATATCTTTCACAGATTCTCTCCTTTTTTTTTGCTGCTCTTCTGCCGTAATCAGACAAATGTCAGTTTCTTCTCTCGAGCTTTTTGATTGCTTTATTTATTATTCCATTGCTGTTGTTTTGAGTTTCTAGTTTGACTTTGTGAGTTGTTGTTGTTGTAAAAGTTAGGAAAGCAGACAAGTACTTCGTTGATTTGCTTTTTTATCCTCTTTTATTTTAGTAGCAATTTTTTCTTCTTGCTGGGTATTTATTTCTTCTAATGCTTCAGGAAGTAAATACACATCAGTCGATCTGTAAGAGTAAAAAAAGAATCTCATTAGCTTGTTGTTTAATATTTTTTGTATTGGTTTTTTTATCAGTGAACAGTCAAAAAAATGCACTTGATTGCGGAAAACTTTCGTATTTAAGTGATGGTTGCATGTTTTTCTCATTGGAGAACCCTTTTTTGTCGTTAAGAAATCTTTATCTTGTTTTTAATCAAAGTTTTAACATCAGATATAGCTAGCCAACTGGGAATATAAACACAAATCACCTTAATTCTGAAAATAGAGGTCTTAAACAAACTATTAAGGGGAAAGTACCACTTTGATAAAAGGTGATTATAGGACAAAACATGAAAAATTTGGAAAGGAATGGCAATTGCAATTTGATTTGAGCCCACAATCATTAAATAACATGTCCTGAATACCTGGATTTGGATGAAAACATAAAGCCCAACTAGACACCATTTTACTGACAATGTGTAGCGCCTTCTATTGAATAAAAGGCATCAGCTCTCATGAAACAGGTAGACATGCATGTTGCGCCGCCAACTGTCATGTCTGCTGAAATCTAAAAAAATTGCGCCTATCGTGTATTTGGAAAAAGTAAGTTTCTTCCATATGGAAACTTTGCTGCAATTATTATTGTCACAGCCATTCATATGTGGTAAGTGTGAACAACTTAAATATCACTTGTTACAAACTGGGACTTTTCCTTTAAGAAGCAAGATCTAAAATTCCATGGTTAAGTAAATACGATCATTCAAAGTAATCAGCATCCAGACTTCATTTGTTAAGTGTTACGCATCAGTGATGCTAACATTAGATATAATAGTTTTATGCAATAAGTTGGTGAGGTCATTTAAACAAAATGAAAAATGTGTTAAAAATGATGTATGCATGAGATCATTGAGATGTGAAAAAAATGCAAAAGTAGGCACACTGTGTAACATCCCTGTCACAGAAATAAACTTACTTTTGTGATTGAAATTGGTTTGGAGAAGTCAAGGAATTTAAAATAGCGTGCACGTAGAATGCTTGATATAAGATTTTAAATCCCAGACGTTATCTTACGTAACAGAGATTTCGTTCAGCTTTGTTCCTTTTGTGTAGATTGGAATAAATAATTCGGTTTACAAGTTTATATTATGGAAGTTTGTTCAGTTAATATTAGCTTATAAGTTCTAAGGACTTCCTGGCAAATCCCAAAGGAGGTTTACTACCAAATCGATCATTGATGTATGTTTGTTGATATCGAATGAGGCATTAAGGTTTTTCTTATTTTTTTTTATTTGAAAAAGCGCTAAAGAGGTTTACATTTGTGTACAGTGGGTCCCCCCTTCTTCTTCTTCTAAGGCTCTAACGACATGTGCATTTATTGGGAAGCAGATCACTCATGGAATTCTAAAGAGGCAAACCTCCTTGTAAATATGTGGGAGTAAAACGGCCCTTTTAACATCCCTTGGGTGCCCATTTTTATACTGATTTCACGTGCCCAGAATAGTTGGAACAGCATCAGTGGAGCACAAAAAAACATGATGGAAGGACAAAGTACTTTCAAGTTGTTTCTTATGTCCACTAAGTTTGCAATACATTCTGACCTCTCCCATTGGAATTACAAAACACTGGAGTCGTCCCCCTTTTTGCTTTCTTTTCTTCCCTGGGTTTTATTGGATCACAAAGCAGTTCTTGGAACACAAGTGAAAATTGTGCCCCTAATGGTATACTATGAATGTGAAAAAGTTGACTGGATTGTGAAAAAAATAATAGTGGAGTCAAAATGACCCAAACTTCTTTGGTTTATCTATTGTTGGCTAATGCATGATCCACACCATGCAAGTTTTTATTCATCTACTAACAATGTTTGGTATGGAAGGCCATGCAGAGTCTGAAAATGGGGAAATCCTTCATGACTGCAAAGGAATAGTTTCGAATCAGGGCATGCATTCTTTTATGGAATAGTGGATTGGCATTGGTTGAATTGTATACGCATGTGTCTGTTCAAAGTGATAGAGAATGGATTAATCGGAAAGTAGAGAACTTTGGTGCCATGATGGCCTGTCATCTCCATGATCATTCAGAAGCTAGTAATCGATGATAATTTAAATGATACATGCAGCTTGGTTCCTTTCCATCCAGTCTACTTTTTTGTTAAACTTGTGGTATACCAAACTTGTTTTGGGAGTGGTTTATAGTGCATTTTAATTCAAATTCCTGGACATTTTCAAAATGTGAATTTGATTAGTTTCTTCAGTTGGACTATACAATGAAATGTTACATGACTATTTATTTTGACATTTAATAGCCTGCATGGCAAAAGTGACTATAATCTATAACCAGAAAATTGATTCTAATTTTCAACGGATTATAGTACGAAAGCAGTGCATTTTTGTTGCTTGAACTTCAGTCATTTTATAGTTAATATCTATAGGTTTAATTTGTATGTTGCTTGGGGTTTGTTATGATAACTATATGTAGGCATATAGCTTGTTCAGCAAAAGAGTGAACTGGAAAGAAATCAGTCCGCTTAAATGTTACAATATAGACAATTTCTACTTCCTTGTGGTTATGCATGGTTTCATGTTGTTTCTGGAATATTTAAATGAAATAGGCCTCTTTCTGTTTGGTCTGTATATGAATTCTCCAGTTTGCTCACTATTAGTTGGGAAAGTAACCTATATGCGAATTCATTTGGGCTATGCCGTTATATGCCGTTCATGCATTGTGTCTTATTTAGAGAAGTTTTAATGTTATTTCCATGTTTTAGTTGATTGCAAGTGTATTTAGAGGTGAATTTTCCAATGGCGTTTCATGCAATGCCTCAACTCGTGAATTTCAATTCTGCTAGAACGATTTTTTTAATTAATCTTTCATCTTTCACATTCAATTACTTTTGCACTGCATAATGACATCTCGCAGAACTCTACCTCATTCATTTTGGTTAGTCGCCAGTTTTGACTCGCTCATAATTAATGCTTTCCAAATTGACGATTGATGGCTTATCCATGCAATTCCATCTAGCTTCTATCGATTTTCTATTTGCGTATACATATATATTCAACCACGGGCATTTCAATATGATGTTTGAAAAGAGTCTATTAATTTCAATTTGCATATTGCCTCCAATTAAGTTTGGAAATGTCTGGAGAATAAGTTGTCATGGGTGCGGAATATTATTGTGCAGTTCATATCATCAGCCAGTTGTAGTTGGAGTGCCATTTGCAGCTAGGGCCAATACATTAAGCCACAAAAGTAGGTCACAAATTTCTAAAATACAAATGGTTTGATGGATTATTGCGGAAAATTTGTGTATTGTGTATGGATGCTTATTTAGAGACTATATATTACGTGACGTTTACTTGTGAAGTTTCCGCAAAGTCAAAAAATGAGTTATAAAAGTAGCTATAGGCTATGTCAAGCAAATATGCCAGTTTTAAAGGATTTAAAAATAAAATTGTTAAGTTCTTTAAATAAAAATGAACCGAGATGCTAATATATACGGATAGTTATTTCTGCAGAAAATATATTTCATGAATATGATGGGAAATTTTTGCAGAAAAATTTAAATTTAGGTTTAACAAAAATTAAAACCACCAATATAAGTATAGGTTTCTATAAAAGCACGAATTGTGAGAAATAATTTCTTCATTTCATATTAGCAGGATAATAAAAAAATGAAAGACAGAATTTTTGCAACATTTTAGTAATGAAATCGAAAACTAATCAGATGGTATTGTGTTCAGGAAATGAGACTATACATTTTTCAGACTTGGGACCTAATTGGTTCTGCAACGACTATTATATATACTCGAAATTCCACTCTTTTCTTGAACACTGCATAGAGTGTATGACAAAATTTGGCATTTGTTTAGTCAATAGTTTAGTCAATAAATTTCACATATTGGGCAGTGAAATGACTGTTGAAAAATGCATTATGAAGGTCTTCAAACCAACTCAAAGCTCCATTTCTTCTGTTTGCTTGCATGCATGGACAATGTGTATACACATAATGCATTCAAATGCTTTTTATGGCCTTATAAAATGCACGCATGGAAAAAAAATACTGAGTGCACTTTGGCTTCTGTTGTATTGTTTGCCGTTAAAGCCAGTCCAAAAATGAGGGATTGAAGATTTGAGTTAAAAAGCAATAGAATAAAATGCATGTTGGATTTTGCAATGATCCGATCTCTTGTATGAACTGCATATCAGTGATGGAAATGGAGAAGAGAGGCCGAGAGCAATGCTGATTGCCAATGAAATGAGACCTTGCTGCGAGTGGCATGCCACTGTCAGGGCAGGATGACAGGAAGGACGGATGAATGGATCACATTATATAGTGAATGGGGAGACATGACTGAACGAGGGGGATATGAACCCTATAGATGTTGAATTGTATGGCCCAAGGATGGGGGGGGGGGGGGGGGAGAGGTCAATGCAAAAGGCTAATGCGCTAACATACGCTCGATGAAATTGTCAGTCTTGATCTTTTAAGTGGGGAAGGGAAGCCCTATAGGGCACCCGCATTGTTACCCCCTGCACCCAGTCATATTTACAATCAGTTCATTTTTTTCTTGCCTCTATGTTGCCCTTGCATTTCAATCGATTTGTCATGACAATAGTAAATTTCCCCACCAAGCATTCGTACGTCTATAATCTGGCATCCAAGGATTTGACATTTTTTTTCAAAATATACGGGGCTATGCAGTTTTTCCTATATTTTCGTAGCAAATTTCAGAATTATACTCCTGTATTTGTGAAAAGATGTAGGAATTGCAGCAAACATTTGAGTATATGAAACATGGAATGTATATCTATTTTTTGTGGGATACTTAATTTCTATGGTTGTGGTCGTGAGATTTAATTATTTGGGGAATTTTCTCTTTGAAATGAAATGATTAGTATTCCATGGATGCACTTACTGGTCTGGAATGGTAATTATATTGAATTTAATCTATATATAGCGGTATTGTATTTGCATGTAGTCATCTATGTTTTCATTAGCTTAGGTTGGATGAAAGTAGGCATATATGCAGAACATCATGAATGCGCTTTTCTGCACTGAGTTTTTTAATTTAGGCTCGTAGTTGCAATAAAAATGTCTTAGCAAATTAACACTTTGACGTCTTTTTATATTTGTTTTAAAATGCTTTTTCAAGCACATAAATTAAAGCGAACAAATTGATTTTGGCAGAAAGACAATTGAAGTTCTTTTCGATGCTTAAAACAACGTGCTTTGAAGAATTTAAAGCGGAAATTATTGATGTTTCTTTTTTTGATATACTGTAGTTTAGCATGAAATGGGAAATCAGTCTAAAGAATCAACAATATACATTATTTATATCTGTATATTTGAATCATACAGAAAAACAAAAAATCTCAATTGAGAATTAAGGATGTATATGGGCTCATATCTTGGAAATAGTTTCATCGATGAAAAGTCGTGCAGGTGTCAGTATCCCATTGAGAAACCTGATTTTCATTGGAAAATCTTATCCCCTTATAATATATATATGTGCTAAATTTCTAAATAATCAATCAAAAATTGAAAAATGTAATCAAAATAAAAATAAATTTAAGAAGTGTAATAATAGGGGGAGAAACATAATTATCCAATTAACTATAATCCTTCAAGCAATTTTCAAAAGCTTGTTTTCTGTTTAATGTATACTTTTCTTGAGAGTTATTAAATTCAAACTATGGCAGGTGTGGAATATTTGGAGCAAGCATAATTTAATGTGCACATGTTTATGACAATGAAAATTCCTCTGAATTTCCTAGTATAATTATCTCTCCCACCGTCTGCTTGGTCATGTAATTGGTAATTACGTTTTAACTACATAAACTTCGAATGGAAATTGCAATTTCAAGGATGAACGAATGGATGAACATTTGGAAAGATTAATATGGGATGTACAAGTATATATACAGGCATCATATTATATAAGCACATAAACATTTTGGAAAATGGAAAAGCCAGCAGACGCAATAGCTATCCATCTTCTAGATTACACTTCGTTTATATAGCTCATTATTTCCTGAATATTTCTATGCACAAAATCTGTTGAAAACTTCTTAGGTGCAGGCCTTCTGTGACATTATCATAATTTTATGAAATTCATGCATGCATGGGGAAATAAAAAAAAAATCATATAAACACTATACTGTGTAGTGCCCTCTACTGGCTGAAAGGCATCAGTTCTCATGAAACACGTATACGTAGACATGCATGTCCTAGAGGGCGCCACCAACTTTCAGTGTCTGCTGAAATTATGGAAAAATGACCCCCTAACGTGTATTTGGCAAACGTCGCGTGATTACCTATATGCTGCAATATGTAAACTCTGCTGCACTTATTATTGTCACAGCCATTCATATATAGTAAGTGAGTACAATTGAAGTTTTACTTGCTGCAGTGGGGCTGTCCCTTTAACTGTAAAAATTTCTATAAAATAGTGCAATTAAGTTCTCAATTAATCTTGATTTGAAAGCAATATCCTGACGAAACATGTGGAAATGGAACTTGCTTGGCAGTGGTTGGGTTAACGTGATTCAAGAATCATAGATGACCAAATCATGACCCAATATCATATACAGTGACATATATTTAACTGTTAAAATGGATTGAAGTCATATGCGAGTAGCCTATAGTATATATATATGCACATAGGCGCATTTAGGGGGGGGGGGGAACCCTAGGGGCCCGGCCCCCCTTGAGATCTGAAATACATGGTAAAATTCCACCGCCCCCCTCCCCCCCCTTGAGATCTAAAATACATTGTAAAATTCCACCGGGCATAACAGCAGGTCTAAATGCGCCTATGTGTATGCATATATGCATTCCATAGTTCCAAATTAATATAGAGTTAATTCAATCCCTTGATTGAACAATATTCCAACTATATAGATTGTATAACAAAATCCCATCCATTAAACATGACTTTTCGATATATATTTTAAATGAAAGTTAGTGTTTTTTGAATCATTAAGTACAATCACTCGTATTGAAATTGCCATTGGCAGTAATTTAAATTATAATTTAGTAGTTTATAATTGCGATAAAATCGTTATATGTGTTGCATATAACAGCAATGTATAAATGGGCTAATCAATCAATATTTGGCGTGTGTTATCACGTGATTTGGAATTTTATATATATATGCATTGGATGACGAGTTAATGTAAATAGCATGTAAACCACCTTTTTTACTTATTGAATTGTTTCGCTTGGAAAAGGCAGGTGCGCCTTTCATTTTTCCAATTACGGTTTTACATTACATTCATAAGTGTATCACGACGTTGCCAAACTTAAGTGGATATTATCGATCTTCTTATAATACAATCGTGAACTTCTTCATAAGTAAAAAAAATTGCTATTGAGGCATTCCTTGGATTTAATGAGTTGTTTTTCCCAGTTTTGTTGACTTGTTTATTGATTTCTGCACTATAAGTTATATATACTTGTAAATTTTATATACGAAAGTGTATATATTGCTCGTAGATTTTACTACTTGACCCTATAGCTCAGTATTAGTACACGTGTTGGCTTTTCAATTGACTTGGAATGCCAAAATATAGATTGATGTGCACTTAGGGGTCGTCCATAAAAACAATTAAGAATGGGTGGGAAGAGGTTGTTATAGGACGTTTGCAAATATTTTGTGATTGGAAAATGTGGGAGGGGGCAGTTTAGGCCTACTATAGTTAACTTTGCAGTAATATTAAAATATGGAATCCATTTCCTTTTGCAAACTGAATATTAGTGATTCTCAAGAAATGCCGTTGTGTTTCGTGTACTATACAGTATGTTTAGAAGTAATTGAACAATGATGCGGCAATACATTTTCATAAAATTGAAGGGAAAGTCCCACTTTGAAAGAAGTGCAGGATATGCATGCACATAAGAGCAGGAAAAATTAGGAAAGGCGTGGATATTGCAATTTGATTTGAGTCCATGCACTAATCAATAGGCCTATCAATAAAATGTCCTTAATGAATGGATTTGGTTGAAAATGTATGCAAAGCCCAAATAGGCGCCATTTTATTGGCAGTATGCAGCACCCTCTACTGATAAAAGGCATCAGCTCTCATGAAATACTTATAGACATGCATGTCCTAGCTAGAGGGCGCCACCAACTTTCAGTGTTGGCTGAAATGTATGGAAAAATGGGCCTAACATTCGCAAATGTGTGATTCCTTCAATATGGAAATTGCTGCACTTATTATTGTCACAGGCTCTCAGCCAAAATTTGTAAGTTCATGTGAACAACTTAAATATCACTTGTTACGAAGTGAGACTTTCCCTTTAACAATGGCTATTAGGTTTTGCTTCTACTTAAAATTTATAACGCATTAATTTGTCACCTGCATCTGTCACTATTTATCTTAATATTTGTTCAATTTGTGAGTGGATTTTCCATTGGCAGGAAATTGCATTTCAAATGCAACAAATCAGAATTTCTATATATGCAGTAAATTATTAAAGCTACTAACTCTCGTATATCATCCCATAGAACTTTAATATCACGGATTTAATGCGAGTATTTGCTGGAAGGGGGTGCGGCTTCAATTGAAAAAAATTTGACTATATAGCAGTAAATTTATATAATTAAAAATATTTAAACCACCGTGATTTAAACTGATGACAGATTCGTTTAAACCACCGTGATTTAAACTAATGACAGATTCTATAAACTTGGCAAATGCATTGATGCAGATCACCAAGTTAATCAATTGGGAAATTATATTCTGGGAAAAAATCCCAAAGGCAATCTTATAAAGCCAAGCATTTGCCAACAGATTCTATTATTTTGTATATGAAGGTTAAAAATTAACGTCATTTTTTAAATTCAAAGAGAATATTAAATGGAAATTAACGAGGAAGGATTTTTTGAGAATATGGCCTGTTTATGATGTGAAAAAAAAATTGTGATGTTAGAATATAGGAATATTTTGTATATAAGTAAAACTGCATAAGTTATGCATATACGTGTTTTATTTATGAATATTCCCATTATTCATCAATCTTCGTATATACATTTGTGCAGGTTCAATCCTGATTTTCTTCATTCTCGTATGTTTTTTTTCCCTCTGATGAATTCGGCAACGTCAAAGTTTGAATTATGAAAATGGTTAAATATTTGTAGACTGTCAAGTTTCCAGAAATGTTATTTTTAGAATATGACTTTTGTGGAGATTTTGTGTTGGTATTCGTGGATGAGTGATTTCTCATTCATCTAGCAATTCTAGAAACATCAAAAGTGAAGTACATATACATTGCTTTTTGCCCTATTTATTAGTATTTTTCTTCCTATACACGTTGCATGGCATACATTTATATTGGAAACATAAGAAATGTAACATTTCGGATGTATACAACATGCAGTAGGCCTAGTGGATGTTTGATAAGTAAAGTATACTATCGTATTGCATTTGAGTTCTTTATACATGTGTATGTTTCGCTCGAAATACATATATACTCTTTGGTGGTTCTATGTGGCTCGTAACACTCAATATTCTTGCAGCAAATTGATACTGAATTAGAGTATAAAGTAACAAAGTTTATTACACACTTGCATTTTCAATTGGTGCATGCATTCTTTAAAAGATGTTTTCCTTTAAATTTAATTTATTTGAGACAGGCTTAGAATCTTAATGTATACCTACTTCACTTATCAATTTATCATTTTCTTCTTCCTTTCAAATTTGCATTACAGTTGCATTCAATTCTCAGTTCAACAAGTATATAGAAAATACAGGCATTTCAATAGTGCATGCAAAATTCTATGAGAATTTAATGAATGAAATCTTGTAGGATTTAAAAATGTTTCGCTCTGGCTACAATACAGAGTTAAAGCAAATTCGAGGAAATGCATTTTGACATGTAATTTAAAACCAGCTTTTTTGGGAATTAAAACTAACATTCGTAAATAGCTTTCTTTTTTAAACTGAATTACCTCTCTACTTCTGAATGGCATTGATTTTATATATATACTTTTCACGTTTATAACTGACGGAAGAATATATTCATGCCTGCATATATTCCCCATAACTTAATTGGCTTTTTTCTGTACGGAACGGGATTTTTTTAAACACGTAAAATAGAAAAGTTAAATTACTTAGGCTTATTTGTATCTAAAAGAAATATGTTGGAAAAAAAAGACTAGAAAAAGTATTCTGGCTTGCATTTGAGAGGATTTATAAGTAGGCCTACGCTCGTATATTTAAGATTTAAGCCATCTTGCTTTTAATTAAATTAATCGGATACAGAGATAGTTATGTAAATAATTCGT
Organism: Proteroiulus fuscus; assembly: GCA_034700285.1. Lineage (NCBI taxonomy): Eukaryota > Metazoa > Arthropoda > Diplopoda > Julida > Blaniulidae > Proteroiulus > Proteroiulus fuscus. The sequence goes on along the minus strand of JAQIXP010002043.1, from coordinate 417 downwards.
GGCGGTTTTCACCATCTGCTTATGTTTGTATTTATTTGCATTGGAAATTCACCTTTTCCATTACAAGTGTGTTAACTTGAAAAATTTTTTAGTATACGAGTATGTGACATTGTGCACATAGTCTTATTTTTTTCAATTTTTGTTTTAGTTTTTTTTCTGATAAGTATGGATGGCTTTGTGTCCTGTGATCTGCAGTAATGTACTAGGGGCGAGGAATTAAGTTTCCCAAATAATATAGTATCAAATTTCACTGGTTTATGTAACTATTTTCATGCTAATTTTAACTCTTTGTCATGACGATAATATACATATAAAACCATAACATCGAACATATCAATAAGTAGGGGGAAGGTGGGAACCTTGGGACATAGCCCACCTTGGGACAGTACATTTAAAAATTCCCGCCTTCCATGTATA
>JAQIXP010002042.1:0-16204 GCA_034700285.1 Proteroiulus fuscus | reverse complement strand
GGAATGTCTGATGAATGGGGATTTCGGGGGGAGGGGAGGGGGGTTGATTGGGAAGTAAGGGGTGAGCCACAAATCCACCTGCAAGCTTTCTTGGTGTTGACTCACACATCAAAGACATGAAAGAAAAGACTTATGATTATAAATACACATTTATTTGAAGCTAAGGTTTGCAAGTATTAATGGCTCTTATGTCCATATTAGGGGAGGATGGGTGGTGGCGCTCCACGCTCTCTCTCTTTCTCTCGGTCATTTCACTTTATGACTGGAAGGTGCCAACAAATAATAATTATGATTGCTACCTGACATGCAGGAGAAACCCCGATGGGGTGGGGAGGGCCAATAAAAAAAGACCGGATTGACCGTGCACGCGCGAGCCGGGGACAAAATGGCCGCCGACCCACTCGTAAAAGTGGGAAAATGGAGAAATAACTTGCCAAATATAATTATGACTTAGCACCAGACTGAGAAACCTTGCTTTAAAAACAATAGTGACCCATGGAGGAACGTGAATTTCATCAAAGTGTGAAATGGAAGCTAGGTGTGAGGGCCACCTACGTGCTTGCCCAATATCGCAGTGGCGAATTATGTATTATTCAGTTTCGAGTTTTTCTGATGAGTCAGCTAGCTGGAAAGTCAGGGAAAGAAAGGATGGCCAGGAAATTAATTCGCTTTCTTAGAGGAAAAAAGCCATTGGATGTACGGTATAGTGTTTCTGGTAGATTTATAGACTGGACTCCAGTTTGCCTACATTTTTCATGGTGACAGCCTCAGTACAAGTACAAATTTTGTCAGGTTAGTCAGGCTTAAAGGGAAAGTCCCACTTTTGAAAGAGGGTGGTTGTAGGAGGGAAGAGAATGAAAACTTGGGAAAGACATGCCATGGAAATTGCAGTTGGATTTGAGCCCATGCACCATCGATATAGAAAATGTCCTGAATACATGGATTCGGTTGAAAATGCAAAGCCCAAATAGGTGCCATTTTACTGACAGTATGTTGGGCCCTCTACTGGATAAAATGCGTCAGCTCTCATGGAACACGTTCACACGCATGTCCTAGAGGGTGCCACCATCTTCAGTGTCTGTTGAAGTCCATGAGAAATGGTATAACCATGGCTATATATTCCAAGCCTGAGTTCATTGAAATTTATTGTTATGCACCTTATAGTTATTTTTGGGAACTTTCTGTAATGAAGGAAAAGTCAGGGAATTTTGGTTATTTTCCATAATCGTGTTTTTCTAGCAACTATTATTTTGCACTTAAACCAGCAATATAATTTGCAGCGAGATGGCTCAGGGCAAGCATAGGGTGGGTATGCTAGTGCGAGGGCGGTGGCGCAATTCAACTGGCCAGTGGGCAGTCCGACGTATTTCTCTCTCTATACCTTCTCATTTACTATTTATCATTCATGCCTCCATTAGAAAGGCTTTTTCATGAATAATAAATGAGAGTATTTCACTTTGACCCCCTCGGGTGGGTAAAGGGGGTGAGTAAGGGGGGGGGGGGGATTCACGTGTTACAAAATGGCATTCGCGTGCCATGATTTTTTTCTTCAGACCAACTTCTTCATTTTTTCTATACTGAGACCCCCATCTTCAAAACCACTTTTGCTGCAGTTTTTTAAACCTTATTTCATAAACGGATGTCCATATCCTAAAAACTTGTACCTTTGGGGTTTAAGGAGGTGAATCCAAAGAAGATTGCTCGAAACTCTAACATTGTAACAGCAACTTTTTTTCTTTTCTTTTATCTCTCTCTCTCTGTAATTTTTATATTCTCGTTTTCAAATGGTTTTCGCCTCAAGCTCCTCATGCTTGAGCATCAGTGGAATTTCAAAATGTTGAATGAATTCCTGAACGTGAATTCAGGTGTATATTTGAAGATTCCTGCATTTTATTTCTGGGATATAAATATATAGATAGGGGCAAGCCTATGAGTGCTTGGAAAGCATTATATAGGGGAAACCCCATAAGAAACATTTTTCGAGGAATTAAGACATTATAAAAGGAAGGCATATTGGCCTGCACTTAACCTGTGCAGAATGTTTTGTTGCTTCTTGGTATATGTTTTTTGAATGTGTTTTATTTATGGTAAGATGTAAGGATTCTGGCCTCGTGTTGGCTATTATCGAAACTGGTAATTCGTGTTTGAAATTTGTATGGACAGTCGACGGTTTTGGTGCTTAAAGGGAAAGTCCCACATTGTAACAAGTGATACTTATGTTCTTCACACTTACTAGATATGAATGGCTGTGACAATAATACTGTAGTAAAACCGAGCAAAAGAACGGTGTAAATATCCCATTACTGGCAATTACAAGTACATAGATATTTATGCCGTTCTTTAGTGCGGTTTCACTATAGCAGCAGAGTTTCCATATTGCAGAAATCACGATGTTTGCCAAATACATGCATGTTAGTCGCCATTTTTCCATAGATTTTAGCAGAAACTAAGTTGGTGGCGCCCTCTAGGACATGCGTGTCTGCGTGTTTCATGAGAGATGCCTTTTATCCAGTAGAGGGCGCTACATACTGTCAGTAAATGGCACCAATTTTGAGCTTTGCATTTACAACCAAATCAATGTATTCAGGATATTAGATTTATTGAATGGTGGTCTCAAATTAACTTGCAATTTCCATGCCTTCCCTAATTTTTCATGTATGCTCTTCCTCTATAACCAACTTTTTTCCAAATGGGACTTTCCCTTTAATGAGAAATGTTCACACTGTCTTGAACATATACAAGACAATAAAGTATTCATTTGTACTTTAAACTGAATACATTGTTATTATTAACAATTTTGCCATTATTTTGCCGGAGGATGTCCACAGTAAAAGGTAGTTTTTGGTATGAACATTAACCTTGAAGTCCCTAATGTCAGGATTCTTAATAAAATTCCCCTATGGGCCTCTTATTTCAGAAAGGGATATTTGGGCTTATTGAAATGATGACTATTAAAACTTTTATTGAACATTTGGAAATTAGCTTTGAAATACACTTTTAAATTGCTAGAGAATTGCTGAATTTTTAAATCTGAAACCTATATTAGTTTAAATAACTGTAATTATAGTTAATCTAATATAACTAGACCGAAACGCCCTTGCAAACACTTATGGCATGCAGATTATAAATGTGCATGGACATAAATAACAAAATAAAACTAAATTATATGGCTTAATTTTTGACCCACCTTACATTTCACTTTGAAAATATCACTGTTGTAATCGAATTTTAAAAATGTCCTATATAAAATGTATATTCCTGCATGCTATGATATTAGTGCAATGTGAAGACATGAATTTTGACCTATAATATATGGGGAAAACCTGATAGATAATACATTTTTAGGTCTTGAATTTATTAATGAATTTTCACATTGTATTTGATTAGCCTGGGGTAGGCCTATATTAATGCAATAATTTTCAATATTTCAATTTTGAAACAATCTTGTTCTCCTTGAATTAGGCGTTATACTGTGTATTTTTGGGATTTATCCCGGATACATTTTACACACCAGTATAGGCCTATGTTATATTTTGCTACAGAATCATGTATTTGGGTTTGTATTTCGGATTTAACCCAAAATTTACCAAGTTCCGCCACTGATTCATCAAAATCCACTTTAAGGGGGCTGTCCACACTTTTAACAAAATGCATGCTCCTATGGGAATCTCCATGTTAACTTAAAGTACACATTAATCAATAATGGCGAAACATAAATTGACAGGGTTTAATTTTTTATGAAGGACAATTAAATTTACTAAAACGTGATGCATGATTTTTTTGTTTATTTGCTCTGTGAGCCGTATACAATCGGGCAAAATGTGGCGAAAAACTCAGCGGTAAACTTTGAAATTCGATAAATAAATATAGAATGCACGTAATTACAAAATCGATCTTATACATTTTGTAGTAAATTAAATAAGCTTTCCAAAAAATCAAACCCAATCTTTATCCGCTCGGCCAATATCGAGATCCGTTAAATTTTGGGAAAAATGTCACGTCTATGTAAAATAGCATGGGAAAACGGAACGTTCAACTTTGAAAATCGATAACTACATTCAGAATGCACGTGACTTCATAATCATGCATCAGTTTTTAGTAAAAATTAATAATCTTTAATAAAAATCAAACCCCATCTTTGAACTTTTACCCGTTCTTGAGTTAGAACAGTTTGAAGAAAACGAATTTAACATTGAAATCCCCATAGGCCCATGCTGTCATAAGTGTGGACAACCCCCTTAAATTTCTGAAATAATTTTCCAATAAAGGTTATATGGCATGCATGGCCAATTATTCCCTGCTTTTTAGATGGCAAATATATATATTTAATTTTTTTTAGTTTGAGTATAGATGTTTTGTCCTTAGGCCACATCATATTACCTCTGACCCTTTTGTCTCTGCATGCATGCATGGGAGACTGTATTTGTATTCAATTTACAAACTGAATAGTTTTTTTCCCCTGTATGAATGATAGCTTCTGCATTTGCTAAAACAAAGAAAAACTTAATTATTATTTTTTTTTCTTCAAAAAATGATTTTTTTTTTGGGGTTTGACTGGGGATATTGTCTTGGCAGGGGTCCTCAGCTTGCAATTCCATGTTAAATTAACTTCTTATACATCCCTGCATTTTTGTATTTATTGCTCATTGGCCGCATGCGTGCTTAAATTGGAAAAATGTGCATTTGTTTTTGCTCGTTACTGAGCATATATCAAAAAATTACGCCAATTGCGATATGTGGTCAGGGCAACTGGTCAACAAGTTGTAATCATGCCTCAGAATCGTTATCCTTCGACCGGGATTATATAATTGTTGGAAAAACGCAATCAATCAATGCTATGGGCAGTGCATGCTGATTTTGCAATGTATACAAAATGCAGCATTTCCTGAAAAATTAACTATTTTTAACTTTGTTGTTTAATTACCAGTTTACCAATCAAGGGATTTTTTTTAAATTAAAGACAAACGATAGGTGAGGAGGGCATAAGTATATATTTATAACAGGCATCATTATATGGTAATCAGAACTTTTCAATAGATAGGCCTATATTATGTGGATATTACTGGCGCCATCTAGTAGGCCTAGTTGCGATTAATTGTTTAATTTACACCATTGAAAGTGTTTGTTTTGGCTTCACTTTTTCACAATATTGTTAACAAAAAAACAAGTTTTGACCATTTTAGTGTGGGCTTTTTAGTATAGGCCTACCTCACACGTTTACTATTTTTGTTGGTGTCATAGGACCTTTCATGAATTTGAAAATGCTTCCTATATTTCAAACACATTTGATTATTGACCTTATAGTCACATGTATGTACTTTTAAATATGTTGACATGGTCACGCAGGTGTCACTTTTACCTTTTTTGTTGTGCTGTTGCACATTTAAAGTTTATATTTCAAGGTGTCGTTGCACACATGCACCAAGGGGATTAGGGATATTTGGGATATTTTCTTGACCGTGGGTCAGTGCCTGGGACAGACTAAATTACATATTTGTTGGATGTTAAAATGCGTGAATGCTCGATTAGTTATAAAGTTTGGACCGAAAATTTAACATGTATTGTTCGTGATTTACAGGATTGTATATATGCATTCATGGATGGGCTTGCGAAACCTGGACCTTGTGACCTTTATAACTGGCAAAAACATTAGCTCATCTGCCTCAGTTCAACTCTGATCATATACTAACAACATGTGAATTCGGCACTGTCCATGGACCTATACCTGCTATTCCAGCAGCATAATGGTAAGATATAATATTTATTTTATTTATTTTTCTCGTAATTTGGGCACGGAACCGTATCTGTACATGTATATCGTATTTTATAAATTTTTGTGTGAGTTATATGAGCTGATGGGGAAAAGTAGGCTCATAGAAATATAGTAATATTCATTATATATATAGCAAATGGCTGTAGAATTTTCCACATTTTATTTGAACATTTTTGCAACTTTGTGAGCTGTTTTCAAAAGATATTTACATTTTTTGTTATTGAAATTGCCTATCATTTGCATAAATTTTGTAATCATTATGACATGACAAAGTATTTTTTTCCAATGAAGTCATGCACTCCATCTTCCAGCACGAGTTCACATTACAAATATGGCATTAATGTGCTATGATGTCTCCCCTTAGTGAAGGGTTACTTACTATATAACAACCAAAATAATCTTAAATAATAATAATAATTACTATTTAGGAAAGAAACCCAGTTATTTTCAAGATTTAAAAGTGGCTCAGGGGATGTTTCTAATAGGGCTTGCTGGCACTTTAGAATCTTAGTGTTCTATGGAAAACAAAAACTTTAAAAATTGCCCCTGGATAGTGTCTCTGGTATAGCACTGGTGATGCGCTGCGCAGCCAACCTAAAGGGGTAATGAAGAGCACTGAAGCCATGCTGCCTTACCAGGGGAACCTTTTATTAGGAAAATAGTTAAAGGGAAAGTCCAGAGGTTTTTAAAATAATAAATTCAACTTGCAAAACATTCAGTTGCATGACACCACTGTGATGTAAGCATGGAAAATATTTCAGGAATTTGCAATACTACACATAAACATTCCAGCCAGCTTTTTTGACATGGTGATGCAGTGAAACGTCATGAAACGTCACAACTGCATTTTTTACAACTTTATTTATTATTTTATTTGTTTATTTACCTTATTTTTCAAAAATTAATTTTGATTTCTTTCCTTTCGACAACTAAACTACAGCATATATTTTTTTCATTTTACACTGGACTTCCCCTTTATTAGAAAATACCACTTTAACCTAACTAAATGGGGCTTTGGTTCTGGTTACACAAACCAACTAAGGGACTTTGCCTTACTGGCCCCCCAATCTAACCATTGGATTTGCCCCTATACCCTCACTTGGAGGGCTGCACCCCCAGACCCCATGCAGTCCTAACCTAACAAATGTTGTATCCCTGTAGGATGGTACCCCTGGGGCACCTCGCTGCAAAGGTCACGACCTCTACTACACGTATGTATAGGTGGCGTCACACTACCACTTGTTCCATATCCTAAAGTCGAACCAAGTGCTTGTTAGAAAAACTGAAAAAGCTTAAAATTTCTCTGTAAATAGGCCTAGTTTGAATTAATCTGTACTGTATAGGATATTTTACTGAGCTCTTGTGTTTATCAACATACACTCGGGGTAAACTACTCGATCCACAAAGAGTGTTTGTTTTTTTGATGCCCTTTCGAGTATTCCAGGTAGATTTTTTTACCTGAGTTTTGTTTGTTTTTGTACTCTTTTAAAAAGAGTTTAAATGTGCCGAATGATGTCCCATACCAAACAACCCACCCACTTCAGTGTATTTGAATTGGCCCGCACAACTGATAATTTTTTCCTATTTTTCGACCGTGGCCTGTTTTTAGTGGAAAATATGTATTTTTTTTCGGACGGAACAGACTGCTTGGCGCTTGACTTTTTTTTTTTTAGCCCACCCTTGATGTTGTTTTTTGGGGTATATTTTCGTTTTTGATTCACACTTTATATAGTTTACATGACCCAGGCACAAATGTGTGTAAACAAAATATTTGGACTTGTTTTTTTACTGCGGCTTTGATCAAAAGAAGTGAAAAAGGATTCAGGAAAAGACAAGGCAACATGTACATGTTTATCTTCTTTTAATATCTCAGTGCATGTGAAACATTTTGATAAATTTGATCATGCAATATTATTTTTATTTTTTTAAAGAAAACATATACAGGTGCATGGAAACTATTTAATCGAGCTGTTTTGTAAATGTTAAAATTCCGCCATTTTCCGGAAACTGATATTCGGTCACATTGACATTTTGACAGGCGGCTTTGTTGTGCAAACCCAATTCAGGGAAGACGAAAATGTGAAATTTGGGGGAAATCATGAGATGGAAGTATTGTTTATTTGAGAATATTTATGGAGTTACAGCATTGTAAGTTTTATAAATTTTAAACTGTAAACTGCCTGCAGTGAAAAAAATTATGCAAAATAAGAAATCACATTGGATATCATAAAAGTAGGATACGTATCCTGCATTTAAAGGGAAAGTCCCGCTTTGAAAGAAGGTGGTTGTAGGAGGAAGAGCATTAAAAATTAGTAAAGGCATGGAAATTGAAAGTTTATTTGAGCCCACCAATCAATAAATACAATGTCCAGAATATGGATTTGGTTGAAAATGCAAAGCCCATAATATAGGCGCCATTTTACTGACAGTATGTAGCGTCCTCTACTGGATAAAAGGCATCAGCTCTCACGAAACACATAGACTAGCGTGACCTAGAGGGCGCCACCAACTTTCAGTGTCAGTTGATATCTGTGGAAAAATGGCGTCTAACATGTTTTTGGCAAATGTCGTGATTTCTTCAATAAGGAAACTGCTGCAATTATTATTGTCACAGTCATTCATAGCTATAGTAATTGTGTACAAATTAAATACCACTTTCTACAAGATGGGACTTTCCCTTTAATTAAATGTAAATTAAGGCAATTTTTTATAACTTTTTATTACGAGAAAATGGCTTGGTGTGATGTGCCTGATTCACATGAAGTTTGTTATTAAAACTATATAATAGGTTCTTTTGTGATCCAGTTCACAAGTAGTTCATAACCACATTATGGGTTTTAACACAACCACAAAAATACGAACGTGTTGCTCCCTGTGATCTCATTTGGTACTCTACTTATTTAGGTAGATCACAATTAAACGAGTAACCCTTTGTGTTACATTCATTGCACTGTGATCCTAGCTGCCCACCAAAACAACAGAGGCTATAGGCCTATACTGCAAAAACGCTTCAGCTTCAGATCATGTAACCTAATAGTTATGCAGTTATAACGCCAAAATACTCCTATTATAAATAAATGCTTAAAAATTTCATTTTTTATGGTGGCTCATGTAGACTGCTCATGTTTAAAATAATAATAATATTTCAAAAATAAGAATTTTTCTTCCCAAAATTAAAATTTTCACTTAGAAATAACGCCCACACCATTAAAATAATATGAGCTGTGCATTAATTTCATTGCCTTCCTGCGTGTAAATAAAAATGTCCAAAGGTTATTTTTTCTTGAAAATTTTATGATTTTTGTCGCGTATAGGTGGACAAGCGTTTTGAAATCTCCTTATACAATCTCCATTTAATATTATTATAACTATCCAATTGGCCGATTAACACAGGTGTATTGTGTAGCTGATTTGTGTTATTTTTACCTGGTTTGAATTTATCAAAAGGCGGGGCTGTCCCTTTGTCGGGTTTATTGGTTTTTATTTTTTTCCTGAATCTTTTGTCGGCTAATTCACACCGACAAAAAGATTTTGTGAAAGTTTGTGTTTGTGTGCTTTGTGATGGGGGTGGATGTTTGTTGGGCTGATAGAAGTGGTGGGGGTCAAACACAAATAAAATATTATTTAATTGTTGTTGAATTATTTACATTATGATTAAATATCAAAAGCAAAAAAGATTAAACCTAATCCCATTAATCCGTACGTTATTACAGGTGCAACTATAGGATTTAGGGTTTTTTTTACGACTGGCTTTTCAAGCGTGGAAAATTTAAGTTTTTTTTTTAACCTGCAATTTATGAAATTGAATAAATTAATCCCTCCTTATCATAGTTTCCAAATTTAAATTTTTCAGTCTCTTGGAAATGGGTATTCATTCAGCTTGTGATTTGCTAATATGCCATGTTGCTTTTAGGTTTAAAGGGAACGTCCCAATTTGAAAGAAGTGGGTTGTAGGAGGAAGTGCATGAAAAATTAGGAAAGGCATGGAAATTGCAATTTGATTTGAGCCAACCAATCATTAAATAAAATGCTCTGAATACATGGATTTGGTTAAAAATGCAAAGCCCAAACAGGCGCCATTTTACTGACAGTTTGTAGCTCCCTCCACTGGATAAAAGGCATCAGCTCTCATGAAACACGTATGCAGGCATGTCCTAGAGGGCGCGCCACCAACTTTCAGTGTCTGTTAAAATCTATGAAAAATGACACCTAACATGTATTTTGTGATTTTTTTTCAATATAGAAACTTGTTGCTTTTATTATTGTCACAGCAATTCATATCTAGTAATTTTGTACAATTTAAACATTACTTGCTATAAGTGGGACTTTCCCTTTAATGGAAAAGTCTTTGCCATTAGTATAAAATTACTGTTTGGCATCACATTTTATCAGTGCTGTTAGACTAATGCATGCCTAAGATGGCTGATTCAATTCAGGCATTGCGTAATAATTCACGCCAAACTCACCAGATGGCGTTTATTTACTAAAAGGGATATTCCCAAACTTTTAGCACTGCTGTCTGTATGGCCTGTGACGTCATGTTTGCCTTTGAGAAATGGCGAGATTGTATGAGTGCACCATAAACAAATTTTGGTAAATTTTTATGTTTTGCAGAAAATATGTAGAAATTCTCTCTTAACCCTAACCAATTATGCAGGCTTAGGGTTTTGACACGATCATTTTTAACTCTTGAGAGAGAAATTGGAATTGACTCGTGGTGTATGGAATCTTGATGATGATGGGGGTTTTTGAAACCTAATATTTTGTTAACTTTTACTGACTTAAATATGGTTAAATTTTGCCCGTTTGACCTTTTTGTTTTTCGCCCTAACCTTTTCCTTTACAGCCCTCCAATTTGGCTGAGCATTAGTGGAAAATGTATGGCATGAGATGGGTCAACTTACAAAGTAGAAAGTACTGTAACACATTATATTGAAATGGGTTTTTTTACTCCTATTTGCCATAAGTGACCCGTGCTAGTTAGCCCACCGTAAAACCCCAAAACTTCATTAAATTTTTCAACTCAATTTTTTGTAAAGCTCTAAAATAATTGTGAAATGAAATAATATCCTTTTACTACAGAAACACTCAGTTTAGAAGTGTAAACCAAGTGCATTTTGGTATTTTTGGGGGAAGCTTGACGTGACCTTTGAACCCAACTGACTTGTAACACGGGAGAGGATTGCCAATGGAGCATATATGTTCTTATGGAACTAACGTTCTGTAACATTGCAAACCAATTGGAACAAGACGAAGATGTTAAAAAATTAATTAAGCTTGCAGAAAAAATATTAGGCCCACATTTTTGTGTATGGAATCCCCCACACAAAAAAAATTGTTTTGGATGTTCAAAAAGAGCCAGAATATAATCGTAATTGGTATTTTCATTTTTGTTGGCATAAATGCTCCAGATTAAAGGGAAAGTCCCACCTTGTAACAAGTTATATTTAAGTTGTACACATAACTAGATATGAATGGCTGTGACAATAGTTACCATATTGTAGAAATCACGAGGTTTGCCAAATACATGTTATAGGCGCCATTTTTCCATAAAGATTTCAGCAGACAGAGTTGATGGCGCCCTCTAGGAAATTACGTGTCTACGTGTTTCATGAGAGATGATGCTTTTTATCCAGTAGAGGGCGTTACATACTGTCAGTAAAATCGTGCCTATTTGGGCTTTGCATTTTCAGCCAAATCCACGTATTCAGGTCATTTTATTTATTGATTGGTGGGCACAAATCAAATTGCAATTTTCATGAATTTTATAATTTTTCATACTTTTTTTTCCCTATAATCAAGTTTGTTCAAACTTTCCCTTTTAAGTAAGCCCTGCACATCTTATTACTTTATGTTTTTGAAATTAAAAAACGAGAAATATGAATAATAGGCTATAAGGGGTCACAGGTTCCATATACTTGCCCTATCTTTTGACAGATTCTTCTATATAAATTACCTTATAAAATACTTATACCATGCAGTTAACGTGAGAAATATTTTTGTAATATTCCTGTATTTTTGGAAAAATAATTTCTATAATACTCCTATATTTTGGGAAATAAAGTTTGTGTATGTATATTGGGAAACTATTTCTATTTTAACCATAAATGTTTTGAAAAAACAAAATGTCTGAATTCATATTTGGAAAAAAATTCTATAATCTGTGTTGTTGCGAAAAGAAATTCCTGTATATATTTTGTGAAAAAATGTATCCTATTTTTTGGAAAAAAATAATGTCTGTCATATATATATATATATATATATATATTGGCAAGAAATATCTATAACCAAGCTTGTACTTTAAAAAGGATGTCCTACATTTGATTATTTTCAACTTTGTCACCTGTATGTAAATGCATGTCATTTTGAATTTTTGATATATTCAGGCAGGTGTCACTTTGGACTTATTTTACATTTGATGTTATTTCAAGGTGGCGTTGTACACATGTACCAAGGGGATAAGTGGTATTTGAGTTTCTTGGTTTGACCGTTGGTCAGTGTCTGGGACAGAAATTTTAAATTAAATATATGTTGGATGTGGATTTAAAATGCAACATTTTATAAATTTATATTTTTCATGATTTGCAGGAATTTTGCATTCCTGGATGGACGTGCGAAACTTGGACCTTGTGACCTTTTAAAGCTGGCCAAAACATTTTTTCATCTGCCCAGTACTGCAGTTTAAGCCTCGTCGTGCAACTCTGATCCTAATTTTACGTGTAAATTCGGCAGAGTGGACCTACCTGCTGCTCCAGCTGGAATAGTGAGAGGTAAGATAACATATTTTTGTATTTATTTTTAACAAAATTTGGCCATGGGACCATGCTACTTTTTCCAAGTTGTTTTTTGTGAACTAAAGCAGAATAGAGGCAAATTGCTGAAAAGAAAAGTAGGCTTATAAGTACAGACATGTAGGCCTAGATGAGTTGTGAAATTGAATTTGAAGGCGTGAGTGGTGGTGAACACGTGCTGGTCAAGTTAACAAAACTTTACTTCTTTAAAGTGTAAGAAGGTTTTTAATTCCTTGGCTAAAAGGCTTTAAAGAAATTATTTTTAAGTCTCAGGTGTGAGCACTTCAGTGAAAACGTGCCAAACAGAAGCTGCGCTTAGATTTGTCTCACTTGGACTGATTTTTTTTCCCCCATTCAGTTTTTTTTTCTATTCAGAAATTGGGCCTGACCTCTAGCTTGACCCCCCACCCACTAGCACTATTTGACACATTTGGGTCAATTTGGGAGTTAATCCCCCAAACCAAGAGAGTGAACTGATGAGACGTCAACTGTGTTAGCTCAGTCCACCTGCGAATTGTAATGGTCATTTATATAAGGACAATGGGATAGATTATGGAGTTGACCAACTTGACCTTTCACTTTTCATTTTTCAATATAAATGTTTTACCATTTTGAATTTATGCAAGCAGAAACATCTGGGTGAGATTAGCATGCTTATTTGGGGGAAGGGGAAAGGGAGTTTACAAAATCTTGAGAAGTAACACTTTTTGTGGTAGACTGGTAACATTTTACTTGCTAGAATCATGTGTAGCAGCTGCAAATACTCTTACTATACCTTCAACTTGTGGTGAATTGCTGATAATATCCCCCTGCACGTGCTTATTCCATAGATTTTGCTCAAATTTTGCGCGTGAAGCCGATAACACCTCTTAGCTGGTTGTCCCTTTTTAACCGCCAGGTGGTTCCTAGCAATGGTTGATTAGCAACAGAAGTCTGTTTCTTTTTTTACATGAATCAAATTCGACTAGTAAATAATACTCATGGAACACTTGGGCTTTTATCAATAAGGAACAAGACTAAGCTAGGGGCAGCACTATAGAACGTTAATTCTACCTTATGTACTGTCGATATTTGCTGGAAGGTGGCGTGATTTTACTGTTTTGGAACGTGATCACGTGCAAAATTGAGCAAGCATCAATGGAATGGATGCACGTGCCTCTGTAAGCACGTGACTTGCACATGCAAAATTGGGCAAGCATCTATGGAGTATTCACGTGCAATTCACTTGCTCAACTGGATCCAAAACAGCAACAGCATTGCCTGGTATCAAAAAAAGAGGCAAATCTTATTTAGAAAATTCCTCCCACCATGCACCGCCTCTTGCTATGATATTTGTCTCTATAAACTCCCTAGCTTTTGCTCTGGGGTTTAATTTGGGGTAAAATATCTTGTGATCTATAAAATAATTTGCAGAGCTATAGGTGCGCTATAGGGCCCAGTGGTGTGAATACTCCAGTTCATCTCTTATATATTTTAGATAGTTTTCTTCTTAAAATAGAGATATTTTTGAAATTAATTCAATAATTGTGTAAATATAGGCCTACACTGTAAATTTTCCATTGCTACTGATCATAAAACTACCTTAAAGGGAAAGTCCCACTTTAAAAGAAGGTGGTTGTAGGAGGAAGAGTATGAAAAATTGGGAAAGGCATGGAAATTGCAATTTGATTTGAGACCACAAATCAATAAATAAAATGTCCTGAATGCATGGATTTGGTTGAAAATGCAAAACCCAAGTAGACACCATTTTACTGACAGTATGTAGCACCCTCTACTGGATAAAAGGCATCAGCTCTCATGAAACACGTATCAAATGCATGCCCTAGAGGGCGCCACCAACTTTCAGTGTCTGCTGAAATTATGGAAGAATGGCGCCTAACGTGTATTTTGCAAAAGTCATGATTTCTGCAATATGGAAACTCTGCTGCAATTGTTAGTGTCACAGCCATTCATATCTAGTAAGTGTATACAATTTAAATATTACTTGCTACAAAGTGGGACTTTCCCTTTAATAGAGCTATATCCTTGACTACGATGATATTGTTTGTAGAACTACCTTGACTTTGCCACTGCTTACAAATGATGAAACTGCTTTGATGGTGGCAAAGTCAAGGTCAGTCCAGTCTATATATTTACTGTTACACGATATTGTGGTGAGAAAAATGTATTTCTTATGGGAATTTTCGTTTGTGGGAACTGTATTGCCCTTTGTACATGCTCAAGCTTTGGTCTTGTGAGCAAAAAATTAAAAAAAAATTGGAGTTTAGGAAAGGGGTTGGTCAGACATGACCACTACTATTAAGGCTATTATGCTTTACAAGTGAAAATAGGTATAGCACCTTTGCCAAAAAACAAAAAGGTATACTAAACCCCCCCTTTTTTGGGGGGGGGGGGGAGGTAAGGACAGAGATGATTGTGCTAGATGTGCTGCAATGAAAGCCCCTCGAGACCTTTACTTTATGGTTGTTGGGAAATTGCTTCTTAAGAAGTTGGTGAAGAAATGGGCTGTACGTGGTCCTGTGCTGGACAGACAAACAGACGCTGTTTTGGCCATTAAGATAAAATTGCAATCATTATAAAAGATTGGAAAAAAAAATGAGATTGTATATTTGCAAGAAGGAAAATGGTTACCTGGTGCTGGGACCTTTGAGGTGACCCCGTGATCGTGAAATACTCAAATTGAGATGGTTTCTAATTGGAGTAGGAACATGCATGCATGCAGTAGGTGTGGGCCAACAGAGATGACCCAGACTGCACGTTCGGGGCTTGACCTCTTACGAGGTATGCCCGAAAAACCCTTCCCCAGGCGGCAAGCGCTAGCTGGTAATTCACCCGAGAAGGAATGCACGATGCGTGGCCATATGCATGGAATATATATATACCGTGCAACGTGCTCTTCTGGTCACCTTTGACCTCGAGACACGGACCCCTCCCTCTCTGCATGAATCTTGGATTTTTATTATATCGAATTTTTAAAAAACGATTAGCTTTTTTTGGGTTTTTTTTTTCTGTACATATCGTGGTTTGCCGTGATGTGGCTGTTCGGTTTTTTGATGCCGAAAAAATGTGGTGTTATTGGGCATGTAGGGTCGAGATGCTTTTCATATGTAATTATAAGGAGGCTTCATGAAATTTGGGAATTTTTCATATCTTCTGCAAGGTCCACTGGTTGATGCTTTAGATTAGGCGCATATACACAATTGAAGAGCTGAGATCAACAAACCACATTGATTCTAGATTTCTTGTTTTCAGAAAAACTAGTCTATGAAGAAAAATTCAGATTTATTGCACAAAAATTAGTTATTTTTAAATTCTGATGTTAATTTTTAATCTAGAAACTTGCACTTTGGGATGTTCCTTCACATTTCGGTTCCCTCGAATGGAATCTACTTGTTTTGAGTCCACCTTCATCCTATACCCCAAAAGTTTGTACAGTTATTCTGGCATTTTTCCTCTTCAGTGCATGATCAAAATGATTAACTTTTTCGATTTTTATACCCAACTTTTCATTGATTTAGCAGATAGAACTACACTTTAGCTACAATTTTATGTAAGGGCGCGTTTATGAAAGCAGCCCAAACAGGGTAAAGTAGTTTGCAGAGCGGGTATAGCGTATGATTTGAAAAAAGTACCGTTTCCG
>JAQIXP010002041.1:0-16206 GCA_034700285.1 Proteroiulus fuscus | reverse complement strand
TTACAGGTAATGATGCACCAAAGCTATACATAGAAGGCGGGAATTTTTAAATGTACTGTCCCAAGGTGGGCTATGTCTCAAGGTTCCCACCTTCCCCCTATATCAGAAATATCTTAATAGTTATGTGCATGCTGATAATGACATGCTGCTATCAGTGCAATTATACTGCGACAGTTCATTATCACTATGAAAGTACTGTTATCAGTAAAAAATGCACCATTATCAGTATGTCAGAAGTATCCCAATAATTATGTGCATACTGATAATGACATACTCTTATCAGTACAATTATACTGAGACAGTTTATTATCACTATGATAGTCCTGTTATCAAAATACTTTACCAATATCAGATACCGGTATAGTAATCCCAGTAATTGTATGCATACTTTCATCAGGAAAATTATACTGACTTACTGAAACAGTTCATTATCACTATGTAACTACTTTTATATGTTAGAAATGTAACCATATTACATTTACATGTAGTCTTTCTGATAATGATATAGTGCAAGTATAAGTAAGACATGTACTGATAACAGTATGAAGACTTACTGTTCTAATACTGCTTAGTACTACTTTGTCAGTTAAAAACCCAATACATTAAAAAATAGTACAAATCTAAAATATTTTAATGATATTGCAAAAAAGTGCCTAAAAATGTGCACTAAGCAGTGTTATTTGTGACTTTTTATGTTGTTTATGCTATCAAAATTTGTACCAGATGCAGATGTGAAGAATATTGGCTGTACAAATGTTTGTACTGTTACATTAACTCAGTGCATGTTTATGCCGAAATTGTTGGAAAGGAAAACCCATCTGATGTTTAAACTGTAGAGCCTTTTATTGCAAACTGAATGAGGTATTAATAACACATTTCCAATTAAGTAAACATTAATTACAGCAATAAAGAATTATCATTAACTAATCATGTTTCCCATGAACCTGAAAATGCATTAAACCTATGAAATAGTAGGTTAAAATGTTGGCAAATTAGATAAAGTTTCTGTTCTCCTAAATGTCTCTTATTCTATATGAAAAGGATGGTTTAATTTTGTAAAAATGCCTTGTTTATTCTGTAAATAACATTTATGATTAATTTCTAAATTGAATTTATTATATGTAAAAAATACATATTCTGAAAGCATTATTTCCAATGCCCTTTTTCATATTTGCACACCTGTGCTTTTTTAATTTCGTTTCGTAAATGAATTTTATTTGCTATTATAAGCATGGTTAATAAATAGGTATAATAAATGTTTAGAGCCCTATCGTAAACATTTTTATAATGAAAATTTGTGCCCATTTAATGTGTGTCCCTATTGTGGTTTCAAAATTAAAGGGACAGTCCCAATTTGTGACACGTGAATTTAAAAATTAAGATTATTAATAATAAAGAAGGACTGTCTTATTAATAATTACTGTAATTAAGAAATCACGATGTTTCCAAAAAAAGAGAGGAAAGGCGCCATTTTTATAATATTCCCCCACCCAGGCAGAATGGCGCTACGTGCAAAGAGGGATTCAAGTTGGCTTCACTTTATCGCTATGGAATAGTTAGGCACATTCTCTGTTATGCAAACACTTGTAACACCATCAGGTGTATTACTAGAGGGATTGACAACATGACTCCCAACATGGCTACTATATAAACCATTGAGATTTTTGTCCAAAATTAATATCTATGGAATAGTAATTATAAATGAAATTTTTAATTTCTACGCTCTTCTTGTTCTTTTCCCCCTCTTTCTTGCAAAAAATACTTAAAGTAAGGTGGGACTGTCCCTTTATAAGATTCTTGTACGAGTTAGTAAGTTTGGGAATCAAATTAGCAAATGTCGGCCATTTTTTGTCTAAGACATGTTTATGGAAAGTTTCTCCTTGTTACAAGTTATTTTTAAAATAAGGTCAATAAAAAGTGATGAAATTCGTTAAAATGAGTTTTAAAGGTAGTCGCCATTTCGGCAGATATGTGAGGCGCCATCTAGTGATTATATTGAGTAGTGCCTTGTTGCTTTGACAAGGTTAATCATATTGATCTAGTGTACATTGCAACACGTAAGTATTCCATAAAGAAAAAGTGATGCAGAATCGTAAACATTTCCAATGGCTTAGAGTAAGCAATCGTAACTACTAGATGGCGCCAGTCATATCCACACAATAGGGTAAAATGTCGCCACTGTTTTTGTTTAGAAAAGTCATGATTTCTGAATAATGGTAAATCTGTTGAAAATATTGATATTTATTCTATTCTCAACTATTGTTTGTCTTTAATTTAAAAATCACATGTTTCAAGGTGAGACTTTCCTTTTAAAGAAAATGCACTTAAGCTTTCTAAAAACTTTGTCTTAACTGTGCAAGTACAAGCTATATTTAACAGGAAATTATGCATTGTGTATTTAACTATAAAAATAACCAAGGTATGTTTGAGCATGCATTGAGTGAAATTAGCTAAAAACGTATTTTTTTTTTTTTTTGAGAAAATGAACAAATAACCCATAAATTCTTCATTTCTTAATTTTCTGGAAAATTTAGTTTTGAATATGTCTGTAAAAATGATTGTTTTAAAAAAAATTTAATATTTTTTCAAAATAATTAAGTTTTGTTTATTATATTTTAACTATCTAATCGTAAAATTTATTAAAATTGAAATTGCATTTATAAAGAAAATTTGATAAATTTACTTTAAAATTAAAATAAATAGCATTTTAGAATTTTTTTATGAAAAAGTTGAAAAATTGTTAAAATTTAAAATAGCATGCAGTAGAAATTGGGCAAACACAAATTTCGTGGAAATTTTAGTCCTAGATATTTTAATAGAAAAATATAAAACAAAATTAGTGAAGGAATTTATTTTTGAAATATTGAATAATTGAGAAGGATTTTTAAAGTATATTTTGTAATATATTTTAAATATATTAAAAATCTACAGTAATTTTTTTTTCAAAATGTGAACTGCATGTATTTAAAAGAAATATTTAAAAAATGGGGATTTATTAAGAAATTAATATATATTTTCTCCAAAAAAAATGATAAAAACTTAATTTTCCCGAAATTTCAATTTCAAATTAGGAAATTTTAGAATTTATTTTAAATAAAAAAAAATAATATATATATATATATATATATATAGACTTGCAATTTTCCAAAATTTAGATTTGAACTTATCAGGAAAATTTGAGAATTTATTTTAAGTAAAAGAAACTTATATATTTTCTCAAAGCTAAAAAAAAATATGAAAACTTGCAATTTTCCCGAAATTTAAACTTGAACTTATCAGAAAATTTGAAAATTTGTTTTAAGTAAAAGAAAACTAATATATATATATATATATATATATATATATTTTCTCATAATAATAAATAAATGAAAAGTTGCCATTTTCTCGAAATTTACATTTGAACTTATCAGGAAAATGTGAGAATTTGTTTTAAGTAAAAAAACTAATATATATTTTTTCAAAAAATCCTAAAAATTTTAAAACTTGCAATTTTCCCGAAATTTGAATTTATCAGAAAAATTTAAGAATTTATTTTAATTAAAAAAAAATAATATACATTTCCTCAAAAATAAAAAGGAAAATTTGACAATTTTCCCGAAATTGAAACTTATTAGGACAATTTGAGAATTTGTTTTAAATAAAAAACTAATATATATTTTCTCAAAAAAATATGAAAACTAGCAATTTTTGCGATATTAAAATTTGAACTTATCAGGAAAATGGTAAAATTTATTTTAAGTAAAAAAAATTCGAATTACCTTATCAGTCTCTATCTGCGGTTAACCGTCAGAGCATTCCGCTCTGCACGGCCATCATTACCTTATCAGTAGAATTTGAGAATTTATTTTAAGTAAAAAAACTAATATATATTTTCTCAACAAAAATAACCCCTACAAATATCCAAACTTGCACTTTTTCCTAAGTTTAAATTTGAACTTATCAGTAAAATTTGAGAATTTATTTTCACTTAAAAACTAACATATATTTTGTCAAAATAAAAAATGAAACTTTGTCATTTTCTCAAAATTTTATGTTGAACTTTTCAGGAAAATTTGAGAATTTACTTTAAGTAAAAAAAAAAAACTAACATATATTTTGTTAAAAAAAAAAAAAAGTAAAATAAATAAATAAAAAAATTGTAATTTTTAATAAAATTAAATTTGAACTTATCAGGAAAATTTGAAAATTCATTTTAAGTAAAAAATTCAGTGCCTACCTTTATTATTTCAGAAAAAGTTAACAAAATTTTGAAACTGGAAATTTTGCAAGTGGTGAAATTGGCAAAATTTATATTTTTGAATTTTTACTGAAATTTTAACACTTGTTTGTTATCTTTGTTTTTTTTAATTATAAAATTATCATGAATTTTTTTCATAAATTGACTAAAATTTGTGAAAAGAATTCTTACCGGGCTCGGGTACAGAATTGGCATTCTGTTACATTCCCACTCTCTCAGCTGACCAGTGTCCGAATCCAGCAAGGCTTGTTCGAACTGGTCAAGGGTAAAATTGGGATCAATTTCAATGACCTTATCCAGGCAGCAGTCTCCATACTTATAGCAGTCAGGATCACAGTAACACCTGTGACTCTGATACTGGGTCCATCTTCTCTCTGAAAAATTTTGGGGCGGTATGACCTCTGCCCTTTCCCCTTCCATCCGGGTCATGTTGGGCCTGCTGGTATTAAATGGCACCTCACAATAGGCGTAGAACCCATGACACGGTATGGGCCTCGGAGTTTTAGTGGAATTACTGGTGACCCGGCTTGGTATTGGTGTGATCTTAATGGCTGCGTGAACTGTTGCCAAAACGACGAGAAAGATCACATGCCAGATGTCACCCATTATGCTGGATTTTGGAGCATTTTTGTTTCACTTTTTACCACAAAAAAAACTTGCATGTGTTTTGTTTGTGATCCTGTAACTGAAAGTGAGCACGAGTATAATGATTGTTATGTTTATATTATTGCTTTGTATTGGTAATATGTGACGACATCAAAGTTGGTAGAATTCAATGTGGGAGGGTTGAAGGGATAACTGATCCTAAATTAGATTATTTACTGAAAAACAGTTTTATTTGGTTTATGTTTATTTATTCTGTGAAAAACATGGCTTGTTTTCTGTGAAAAAGGTAACACTGTTAATGGATTGGGTAATTGAGAAGCTGTGAGGTGATAGGATGATCTGGGTTAGGGAATATTCCTGGGAAGGAAATTTTGCGGAAATTATTTTTTTTGAAAATTTTGCTCATTTTTGCAAAAAATGTATTATAATTTCTAGGGATAATTTTTACGAAGAACAGGTAACATTTATGTTTTGCAGAAAATGGTCTGATTTCCTTCTGTGGAAATCATGATGGAAGTTTGGTTTTCTGAGGAGCATTAACATACGTTTTTCTGCAGAAAATTCGCCACTTGGATTCTGGGAAAAATGTTTGCGCTTACTTTTACATATAGGGCTATACAACATTTGTTTGCAAAAGTAGTGGTTAAACATGCTTTTCTGCAGAAAGTTCGCACCTTAATCCCAAAAATTATTTCTGCAAAAACATCTCCATATGAGAGTAATAATGAGACTGTTTTCTGCAGCTTATGGATGTATTATTTCTACAGAAATTGTTCACAGTACTTGTGAAAATAATTTCTGCAGAAATTGTGCAAGTTAATTCTGAAATTATTTTTTGCAAAAGCTTTGTCATAATACACTGCAGCATTTGTTTGCAGAAATAGTTTTGAACTCTTGTTTTATGCAGAGTAGTAATGTACCATTTCTACAGAAATTTTGCACCTGAATTCTGAAAATAATTTCTGCAGAAGCTTTTTCATGTGGGACTACAGCATTGGTTTGCAGAAATAGTTATAATGCTCTGTTTTCTGCAGAGTATTAGTGTACCATTGCTGCAGAAATTTTGCATGATAATTCTGAAAATATTTTCTTCAGAAAGTTTACACCATAATTCTGAAAATATTTTCTACAGAAATTGTGCTCATTAATTTTGAAAATAATTTCTGCAGAAATTTTCAACAGAAATCGTGCTCATTAATTCTGAAAATAATTTCTACAGAAACTTTCAACGTAAATTCTAAAAACAATTTCTGTTAAAATTTTGCATTATAATTCTGAAAATATTTTCACAGAAATTTTGCACCATTATTCTGAAAGTAATTTCTGCTGACATCTTCCACCATAATTCTGGAAATAATTAATGAAGAAATTTTGCACCATAATTCTGAAAATAATGTCTGCTGACATTTTTCACCAAAATTCTGAATATAATTTCTGCAAAAATCTTGCACCATAAATATGAAATTACTTTCTACAGAAAATGTACACCATAATTGTGAAAATAATTTCTGCGATAATTTCACCATAATTCTGAAAATAATTTTTACAAACATGTTGCATTGTAATTCTGAAAGTAATTTCTGCTGAAATCTTGCAACTTAAATCTGAAATTCATTTCGGCAGAAATTTTACTCTTAAATTCTGAAAATAATTTATGCAGAAATTTTGCACCATCAATCTGAAAATAATAGCTGCAGAGGCTTTTTCATAGGGACTACATCAATTTCTTTACAGAAATAGTTATGAAGCTGTATTTTCTGCAAAGTATTAAAATGTACCATTTCTGTAGAAATTTTTTTTTTGAAAATAATTTCTGTAAACTTATTCATCATATTGGACTACAGCATTTGTTAGCAGAAATACTTACGAGGCTCTGTTTTCTGTAAAATATTAATGTGCATATTTCTGCAGAAATTTTGCATCTTAATTATGAAACTATTTGCTGCAAAGGCTTTTCATATGAGACTATGCAGAATTTTTTCTCTTTAACTCTGAAAATGATTTCTGCAGAAACTTTTTAAAATGAAGCTGCAGAATATTCAACTGCATCAATTTAATTCTGGAAATATTTTTGGCAGAAACTATTAAGATAGACAAAAGCATTTGTTTACAGAAATTTTGATAAAGCTTACTATTCTGCACAATATTAATTAACATTTTTCTACAGAATTTGTCACCTGAATTCTGAAAATACTTTCTACAAAAACTTTGGGTAACTTTACATTAATTTAGATAATAAATGTAAATTTTTCATTATTTGGTTACGGTAATGAATTCATAAACTTTATAAAAACAGGTGGGTTTTTTGGCATTTTTTTCTGGAAATTTGGTTTATAATGAAATAAAACAGGAGTGAGTCAGTAGTTTCTTATTTTTCCATAAATCTCATCATATGATACATGTGATACAAAATATCACATCATTCTGCTTTTAAGATGTCACATCAATCCTGAAATTGAAACCCAAGCTTAATCATGATCAATTGCATTAGTGAGGTCATAACAGCTTATATAAAACTAGTGACAGGTTGAATTGATTTTAATCGGTTGATCCTGAAAATATTTTGCAAAATTGCATAGCAAATTTTCCTGCATTTTTGTGCATTTTCTTTACAAGTTCAGCACACATTTTCCACAAACCTATTGCTAAATTTTATGGAAATTAACTTGTTGAAGATTTGCATTAAATCTTTTGCTAATGTGTTGAAAATTGTTTGCAAATGTGCTGATTATTATTTTTTCCAAATATGTTGAAATTTTTTTTGCAAATTTGTTGCAAATATTGTTGAAAGTGTTTTGTAAATTTATTTCAAATTCGTTGAAAATTTTTTGCAAATTGGTTGACATTTTTTTTTATAAATTTGTTGAATTTTTTTTTTCAAATTTCTTGAAAATGTTTTCTAATTTGTGGAAAATGTTTTGCTAATTTATGGATTAGTTTTTTTGTAAATTCGTTGAAATTTTTTTAAAACTTTCTTGAAATTTGTTGTAAAATTGTTGAATTTTTTCAAATTATGCTGGAAATTTATTGCACATTTTCCTGCAAATTTTTGTGAATAAAATATAGTCCCACTCCCCCGAGGGTAAATTTTTCAAATACTCTTTCAAATGACATAAATATTACTTACAACTCTAACACTTATTTATTAAAGTACTAATTTCATTAATGTAAGTAAGGTATTAAAAGGTATTTGGAGGCAAAAGTTTGCTATAAATTTTTTATAGATGTGGTAGGATTACTTTCTGATTCCCCCAGGGAATTTTTCTAATTGGAGTTGGGGGTAAAACTCCCCTGTCAAATACCACCTTGGTGATAGTTAATGTAACTTACACTGACAGGAAAATGAAGAAATAAAGCAAATCAGGAGAAAGGAGGAAACGAGCCATGCCACCAACAATGGACCTACCGGGTTGGCTTGCAAAGACAGAGTTGTAGAGTTGTGGCCTTGTGAAATAGAGATAACCCTTAGAAATATGTCTTGTGAAACTGAGAAACTTGGAATTAATGATCTCACAACATTTGATTTAGAGTAAATACTTTTTGGAATGATGTACAAAAACGTGATTTTTGTCTACCTAGAATTTTGGAACAATTTTTTGGGTTGGACCCCCCTCCCTCACTCCCAAAATGAATTTCTGGGTGCGGCCATGGGCCCCGTCCCCACACGCTTACACAAAATTTTTCAGACTCGTACTAAATATAATGGAAAATAAGTACTTCTGGTGAATTTTGGTCCATTTTTGAATTTTTTTGAGCAAAAAAAGTCACCTGCGGCGTCATTTTTGCAATTATGTACAAACGTTTTCAAATCTTCGTCTGCAGCCTAAATTTGGAAAAAAAATTTTTTGGTTTGGGACCCAAAATAATGGGCCCCCAGAAGCGTCACCCCACACAATATTGAAAAGCTATCTGCAGCTATACCGATCGCCCCCCTTTCATCCCCAAAGCACTTTCCTGGGACCGCTGCTGATCGAAGCACCCAAGTTATGCCAAAAACATCTGCCAGGGTGTCGCCACACGCGACATTGCCCAGATGCCAGAATAGATCACTTGAGTACGTGTCAAAATTATAAGCTAATTCTTCAGTGATCTGTTCTATATTTAATATGCGTGTGTGGAATGTTTATATTTGCGGTATAATATAGCAGTTATTTAGGGCGTAAATTGTATTTAACGCAAAAAATACAGGAAATAAATTAATGTCGGCACTTTTGACCATAATGGGAATGGGGGAATGCAAACAATATAATAGTGCAAACAGAATAAAGCTTAATTCAGCTATTTATGTGAAATTGCAGCTTGAAAAGACTTTTTCCCATTTTTTTACATTGGGATGCAGTACAGCAGGGTAAATAAGACTTGCAGGTTGGCTGTGTTACAGGAGAATAAAACAGATTCCCCTGTTACACAGCCAACCTGCAAGTCTTCTTTGCACTGCTGTACTGCATCCCAATGTAAAAAGGTGGATTCTGGCAATACAGCAATGCTTAGATGTCTTGCAGGGTTGGTTTAGAGCATAGGATCCTTCTGTTGGTGACAATGTGAACTAGACGTAGTCTGAAGGTTGATGGCATTCATAGAATATACCACTATGGAAACAGTGAAGGTACTGCATTTGCCATTAATCTAGGTTTGTCGCGTCGCATTGTAGAGATACTTTCTTCCCATTTATGACATGCTCATCTGTTTTGCTTATAAAATATGTTTTTCAAAATAAAGCTCACATACACCTATACATTTTTGCTGAGTTGAATGTTTTTTTCTTGGAATAGCTCGAAACCATTTTGACCTAAAAACATTCTCTTCTGGAAATAAGAAAAGACCCCTTTCTTCCTTACAGGATCTATATCCTGTACCACATTTTTGTGCCACACAATTTTGAGGCATATTCTATAATATAGGAAAGCCTACAACTATTTGAAAAAGTTATTTTCTAAACTGTTGTAATATACATGTATAACTTCATACATGTGCCTAACCCAGATTCCATGTGATTTTGTACTAGCTGGTAACGCTCACTATGCCGAGGAGCCTATAGGGAAGCAGGAGCTAGCCCGTAGCCAGAGTTGAAAGTTTAGGGGGGCATCCCAAATTTTTGGGGGGCACTTGCCATATTTTATTCTGGGATTTCCAAACAAGTTGTTCCAAAATTTGGGCCTCAGGCAAAAATTTGAAAATTTTTTTTGTAGAAAATTGCAAAAACTAACAAAAATGGCGCCGCAGGCGAAGTTTTTGCTCAAAAACACTCAATAATCACCAAAAGGGTATATGTTGCCTATCTCCAGACTTTTTGTTTGGCAAGTTGGCCCCCCTGGACGGGCCAGTGGGACAGCAAAACTACTCCAGGGGCCACCCCGCCCATACCCATCCCGGCGCTCATGATGGTACTCCAATTATTTTGGGGGGGCACTGGAGAGTATTTGGGGGGCACGGCCCCCATTCCCCCTTCCCCCATCCCCCCTTCCTACGGGCTTGAGCAGGAGACCAAAAGGGGTGATATTTAGTGTGAGACCGGGGAGCAAGATTGCGCAGTGGAATTGCGTAGCTGTGTTAACGCGGTTGCATGTCAGTTGTGAGGGAGTAACTCTTTCGTGTTTGGTGTTTCGGATGGTTCTTTATGTGTGGGGGTCGCGCACCCACCGCCTACTCGGATCCGGAGAAATCAATTTGAAGTGAAGCGGTTGTAGAAATTAACAAAACTATTTTACTTCTACTATTAAACGGTACAATGGTACTAACACGGTGTACCACACTTCTTTCCTATTTTGACGGGGATTGGAGCAGAGCTCCCGCTGGCCGATGCCATGGTCAGAACTTGACTGATTAGTTTCAGTTACCTGGATCGACCAGGTAACCTTCGTTTCCCCCCATTACGGACGAGTTCATTGGGCAGCCCAAACAAACAATGGGGAAGGAATTCGGTAATGGCTGCTCATTTGCATAATCGATATGCAGATGAGAGCCTGGGGGAAGGTCAAACCTCACAACATGTTAGGCATAATTTTTCAATAGATTTAAGAGGACACAGATAGTTGGTGGCACCCTCTGGGACGTGCGTGTCTACGTGTTTCACGAGAGCTGAGGCCTTTTATCCAGTAGAGGGTGATGCTTACTGTCAGTTAAATGGCGCCTCGTTGTGCTTTGCATTTTCAACTAAATCCATGCATTCGGGACATTTTATTTAATGATTGGTAGGCTTTTAAATCAAATTACAAATTCCGTAAATTTTGTAATTTTTTATGCGCTTCTACCTACAACCGATTTCTTTCAAAGTGGGATTTTCCCTTAAAGGTTCTGTAGAACTTCTTTATTAATATTCACATTTTCTGCAGAAGCGAATCATGTTTCTATGGACATTTTCAAAAAGCTTGCAGTTCTATAGCTGCAGAATATTAATATCATTTTTTCTGCTGAAATTTGTCGGGTAAATTCTGAAAATAGATTCTGTTGGACTTAAAATTTCTAAAAAGAATTTCCTCTAAACATGGAAATACACGGTTTCGTTTTTATTTACCGACTAATTTACATATTTTCATTTCTTGTTTTCGTATAGCAGTCGTAGTTGTTCGAGTGGTCATTCCAATCCATATGGATTCGTTGGGAAGGCGAAGTGGACGTCAGATGGCCCGGATGAGACGTCAGAGAAGTCAAGAATGGAGAGAGAGGGATTTCAGCAGTTCAGAAAATGATGAAGATCCAGAAAAAGCATATAGATACGCCTTGGACGAAAGGGTTATGCAATACGAAAAAGAAGTTAAAGCTGGATTGGATGCTAGAGGAATGCCAAAAGGTAATCAATCATATATTCAATCATTTAAAGGGGAAATCACCCTAAAAAAAAAAGTTTCTTCACCAACAGAAAAATTAATACGGAGAGAATAAATGCATTTCCCAAAATTGCACAATCATGTTCTGTTTAGTATAATTTAATAAAAAAGTAATAAAGTAAATATTCAAAATTGAGTTTGCTGTGAAACTGTAAACGACGTCATGAGGCAGAACCTTCAATCGCGCAATCGAACATCATTTAGCACCTTTTATATGGCAGGGCGTCTGGCCGTCTGGAAAACCTGGAAATGTCAAGGAAAATCAGTATTGTCTGGAAATGTCATGGAAATTTAATCTGTGTCTGGAAAATCTAAATTCTTTGGAAGTTTTCTTTTTTAAATTTGGTTATATTTATTTAAATATTCCTTCATAACTAGTTATTTTAGTTATATACTATAACCCTACTCTTGATTTGGATTAATACTGAAATTAAAAAAACTTAATCTGCATTATTTACTGCACAAGGTTTTGTGCCTTGGATATGCTTTCTGATAGAATAATATCTTATGGTTTGGTAGTTGCAGGGTTGCACGCAGGGGGCAGGAAGGAATGGGAGGGGGAGAGAAGAACAGCCCAAAATTTTCATAGTCATACTAAATAAATTGGCAAAACAGGCACTATTGGTGATTTTTAACTCATTTTTGAGTGTTTTTGAGCAAGAAAGTCCCCTGTGGCGCCATTTTCTGTAAATTTTTGCAGTACATGTAATGTACAAAAGCCTTCAAATTTTCGCCTGCAGGCCAAATTTCGAAAAATATTTTTGGATCGGCCTTCCCCCCCTTACCCCCCCAAAAAAGGATTTCAGTGTGGCTTAGGGTAGTTGCCAAATATTGATGCAGTTTTAATTGCATTTATCAGTAAAAGTGAGTTTAAAATCACTTTCATTTGGTCTGGACATTTTTGAAAATATCTGGAAACCTGGAAATGTCAGGGAAATTTCTTACTGGATTCGGCCAGACACCCTGATATGGAACAAAGGCGCGCTCCTGCATTATTTGCATAATGTATATTGTATAATGGGCAACTGCTGCCTGATGACGTTATTCTTTCGTTGCTCATTTAAAAATTTTGAAACTATTTTTTTATCAAATAACTATATAAATGTTTATAGGGCCTATGTATGTTAAATTTTTTGAAATGCAATTTTTCTCATTATATTTTCCGTTGGTTAAAAGTTGATTTTTTTTAGAGTGAGCTAGCTATTAATTTAACTTAATGTTTCATACAAAATCTCCATTTGTCAAGAGAAAACAATGAAATTATAATTTTATTATAAGTATATAGACTATGTAGTTATATGTTACGTACGAAGGTGTCAAGTCAAAAACGGCCATATATGCAAGATAATACGTGACTCACGTTGACTTGAAACCAATGATATTTTCCAATAGTCTTGACTATACTTTTGAACATATCTATTTATTATTTAAATAGAATTGGGTCAAATTATTTTTTTATTATGAATGGCATTGATTTTTCATAATTTTTTTTGCATGATGCAATGCGAGTTTTCAGACTCGATTGTATGTGTAAGTTTGGTAACTTTTGTAACGCTTTGACTTTAAAGACTGAAGTATCAATATTTATATTTGAGAAAATATCAAATATTGATACTTCAGTTGTGACGCCACACAGCTAACCTGCGTGTCTCGGTTTTCAATGAAAATTTAAAATTATTGTAAAGAATAATTATCAACAATGATGACTTCTACTGACGTAGAAATCTCACTTCCTGATAGTGGGATATCCCCCCATACCAAAATAATGCAGGGCTGGGACAGTGGATACAAAACAACTCTTTTTGTTGCAAAGTGGATACTTATGGATACAAATGTGGTATTCACCAGCAGTATTGTATAATTAATTTAGTCTTTATAATTAGTTTAATAAAATTAAATTTATTGTAATCTTTAAATCCTATCATTTAAAATGCATTACAGGGTTTATGAGGTAATAGGGTTGCACTATCTAACTTGAAAGAAAACGAGGAATTTCCCTAAACTGTCACATGGTAGCTGCTTGCCCAATTAGGGTGTGGCATTTTTTTACTTGGTTCATTATGCTGGGGTCTTGCCTCTACATATTTTTATTAGTGACAAGTACACTTATAGTGCATAGTTTAATTGGATTTAATTTGGCAAACATCTGTAAATGTTTAAAAATTGATAAAACAGGATTATGGTTTATAAGGTGTGCATACATTTGGATACCAAACAGATTCTTGAATGAATACATTCAGATACCAAATAGATTCTTGAGTGGATACATTTTGGATACTAGGGCTAATCAATATTTTTGTGGATACACGTTTGGGTACAATTTTGGTTAGACCCACTCCCAGCCCTGCAAACGGCATCATGGTACATGTATGCAGTTGCTGATCGTATAGGGTACTGAGTTGAGTTGAATTGAATTGAAAGGAGCGATCTCCACTGTTTTCAGTCCGTCAACTCAAGTAGATTTACTTGCATGTTTATCAAACCGATAATATAAATTTCATTTTCACTCTGGCTCAATTGTTCTGTTCATTTAACGATCTTGATATTTATAACAGAAACATTTCGTTAAATGTGAATATAATTTTAAATTCATGGTAGTAGACCATCTATACTTGTTTGTCTTGGTCTGTAGTGTGTTCAACGAGCG
Organism: Proteroiulus fuscus; assembly: GCA_034700285.1. NCBI lineage: Eukaryota > Metazoa > Arthropoda > Diplopoda > Julida > Blaniulidae > Proteroiulus > Proteroiulus fuscus. The sequence goes on along the minus strand of JAQIXP010002041.1, from coordinate 1,889 downwards.
TACTTAATTTGAGTATATTTCGGTAAATGAAGACGAGTTAAAATAGCGTAACTAATTTTTTGAAATTTGATAAAAGATGATGAGGATGAGAAGAAGAAGGGAGGAATTGAACGAACGAGATATATCCATTTCTCTTCCATTAAAAAAAGAACGTTAGAAGTATATCGTCGTTCCCTCTTACAACGCTTTTGCTTTTGTCTTTAGCAACATCATATCTTATTTAAATGTTATATAATACACACATGGCTTCTTATCTATAGAGACGTGTATCTCTCTCTCTCTCTCTTATATTCTGTCTTTTCATTTTCTTCTCTTTCCTACTTGTGCCTGCATTGCACTCTGGATTTTAATCGATATTTTATATCCATGAAATATTTACTAAGATATTTTTCGAGGATGCACTAAAACTGTTACTAACAGAGTTATGGCTTTTGTCTAATATTAAATGCACGTCGACAATAAAGAGAATTTTTAAGCGAGAGATTTTTAAGACTGGAAAAGAAAATAGTATATATTGCAGTTTGAAGTCTTGAAATTTACAGAAGTATATAAGCATAAACCATTTGAGTGAGAAAAAGTTTGTAAAAACGTTGCCCGCATTTATAAATATTGATCTTATACCCGTTTACTAAATTCGAGCAAATATGTTGTTTTCAAGGTAAATGGAATCCGGGGATATAAGTAAGCAAATTTCACAATGATGCACCATGCCATTGCAGTCATATTTTGCTAAACCCTCAATTGAATTTGCATAAAATTCTTTAATAACGAATATACCTATATATATGGAGTATAGATACGCAGTATTAGTTTAGGGTTGCAGTGATACACCGGTTTATGGTATATACCCATTATGGTTACATTAGGTTCTAATAGGTTATTTTGGAACTATAGATGAGCGCGAGACATTAAAATAGAACCGCAGCGCCATGTACACAATGTAGGAGGTGTAGTAGAAAATTCTACTTTAAGGGAAAGTCCCACATACATTGTAACAAGTGATATTTAAGTTACATGTACACACATATATGTGAATGGTTGTGGCAATAATAGTTGCAGCAAAGCTTTCATATTGCAAATTATATGACGTTTGTCAAATACATATTATAGGCGCCATTTTCCCATAGATTTCAGTAGGCATGCACTGAAAGTTGGTGGCGCCCTCTAGGACATATATGTCTACGTGTTCCGTGAGAGCTGATGCCTTTTATCCAGTAGAAGGCGTTACACAGCTATATAGTGTCAGTGAAATGATGCCAATTTGGGCTTTGCATTTTCATGGATATTTTATCGATCTATATATAATGATAAAAGGCTCAAATCCAATTGCAATTTCCATGTCTATCCTAATTTCGCGTGCTCTTTTTCTTAAAAATCAACTTGTTTTGAAGTGGGACTTTCCCTTTAAACGGTGAAAAAATTAGTTAAGAATTTGCAAAATTTCGTGGAAATTTTAAATATTTTTGGTGACTCAAATAAATACCTTAAAATACAATTGCATGGTACTTCAAAAATATAAATTAGCATCAAAAAGCTAGTTTTATTTTAATGGTGCATGTCAACTTTATTTTTCGTGTGGCTTTTATTTTTAGACAGAAAATTTTTGTTTTTGAAATTATTTTGAATGAGCTATTTAATTTACACATAGGCTCAGTAGGCATCCATAGCTATAATTACATATATTATATATAGCAACCCTATATGTAAGTTTTCAAACATTTTATTCTTTTCTATATGGAATTTTACAAACTCTCTAGTACACTCTGTATATACTCGAATAGCAGTATGGGGCACTAAAAATGAAATCATGACTATACAGGGTGATTCAGAATAGCTGACCGCCCCAAAAATTTCAAAAAATATTCATTTATATGAAAAATAGTTTTGGT
>JAQIXP010002040.1:0-16211 GCA_034700285.1 Proteroiulus fuscus | reverse complement strand
CCGACCTTAAACTCCCAATTTTGGGAGATTAGTTTAAACTTAGATTTTAACCTACATTTTTGCTAAACGACGTTGGTGCAACGCATGCTGGGGGTTAAGTACAAGAAAAACCAAGTTTTTCATTTAACTGGGCATGGTGCAACTCGCCCTAAGCAAGTTAAGCTATATGTATAGGCCTATGATTGTTATTTATTATACAGGGTGAGCATAAAAGAATGCCCATACTTTAAAAATTAATTACGGCAAAAGTATAAAAGATACAGCATTGCAGTTTGCTTTATTCAAAAGATAAATTTACAAAGTTTATTAAGGCGCTCTCGTTTCAAACCATTATGACCAGCATGCAATGCTTGACGTCCCTTTCCAAAAATGGCATCCGTGCAACAGAAATCACTGCGGGCAGCCTGTACATGATATGGTTTTGTGAGTAAATCCGTTAGTGCAGTGAAATAATTATTCAGAACAGAATACAGAGAAGTAGCACCATCATTTAAGTCCATAAAACAATAGGTAGAACAATTAAAACAAACGGGTAGTTTTTTTAAGGATGAAGTGTCCTGTAAGGCCCCACGTGTCAGACCAACAGGTTGAAAGAGTGCTGGAAAACATTTCTGAGAAGTCCAACAAACTACCCGTTTGTTTAAATGGTTCTACTCGTTTTATGGACTTAAATAATGATGTCAGTTTTCCGTATTCTATTATGAATTTTTATTTCACTGTAGTAACAAATTTACTCACAAAACCATATCACCCACAGGCTGCCCACAGTCCTTTCTGTTGCACGGACGCCATTTTTGGGAAGGGACGTCACGCATTGCATTCTGGTCATAATGGTTTGAAACGAGAGCGCCATAACAAACTTTTTGAGCTTATCTTATGAATAAAGCAAAAAGCAATGCTGTATCTTTTATACTTTTGCCGTAATTAATTTTTAAAGTATGGGCATTCTTTTATGCTCACCCTGTATATCTTTTTGAACTTTATCTTTATCAGATCTGCCTGACATCTGATCAGTGGACTGCTCACATGCATGCATCTTCATCAGTGGATCCTTAAGATCTGTGATCTGGAGTTATAATTAATTTATAAAAGTGGTACCATATTGCTCTTACTATGAAGATTGGAGAGTGCACCTTGTACTTGTAGTTGGTATATGATAGGAATGAAGCATGAATAACGATTAAAGAATGACGATTCTTGATTAAAAGTCATAGTCTGTGCTCCCTTACATTGCCTAAAGATGGCGCTTTGTTATTTGCAAGAAAAGTCATGGGATGTATAGTCGGGCAGCATTAAGGTTATAGACCTTTATTATTATCATAGTGCATTGTTTTGATAAGGGTATTATTGACGTTATTTTCGATAAGGGCGAGCTTCTGTAGCTCCCTTTGCATTTGCTTAGAAAAACACTTTTATCGTAATTACATTTAGTCATGCAGGAAAATTAAGAAATGGCAATCATGTAAATTGATTAAACCCTACTTCTGAACGTTTGAATCCATGCATGCATTCCGCCGTATATATTAGGATTAGAGATTGGCCTATAAATGTATAATTAAAGTCTCCCCCAAGATTATTGATGTACCACGTGCCATAAAAGGGGTGTGCCCAGAACAGAGCCATTCGGATATATAATGGATTGTCCGTGGTTAAGTAACATTTGATATAGGCATTTATGGATATGGGAATTCTCATTCACATCCTCAAACCCCCCCTAACATCCCAGGGCTGACGGAAATAGTGTCATGTTCACTTGTACTCGTAATCAATTTGATTGTAGATAAATTTAGCTATCACGCATATCTTAATTGGAAGATATTAAATGAGCAGTCCTTTACTGAGGCTGATATGCGTTTGTGTTCGTGGCTGGGATCGTTATTACTTTCCTACTCATATTGACTTAATATAATGAAAAAATTGTTACAGAGTGGCTAATTGAAGTTATCATTCAGCCATCACTTCATAAAGTGTAGATGAAATTATGGTAAGCGGTGTGCTTTTCCTGGCAAGCTTTCAATGAATTTCAAATGAGGGTTTTTTTTCCCGTGTTTATTTTATTTTTTGCTCACTTGTCAACATGTATGCTTACAAATATACATGCAGAGCTGATAAAATCCGGAACAAACCCTCTGGTTGAGACTTTTTAAACTATGGTGTACCACTATATAGGGTCCTTGGGTGTGTAGGAGGTCAGCATATATGACTAGTTTGATGCATCACAACTTACTCGTTAGTTGAGGTCTATTTCTGCTTTTATTGGAATTTTGACCTGGAAATTAAGGCTACTTTGATTGAATATACTGATGTATAGTTTGGTGTGTCATTATGATCCATTAATTTGATAATTTTCCTTAATTATGAATGGATTATCATTAAATGTAATTGCGTAAATAATTTTACAAACACAACTATCTTAATGGCATGTAATTGTAATTTGAAAAAATACTATCTTATAAAATTCTCATATAATTTGCGAAAATTTCAATTATATTCCTACATTTTGGGATGAAAGTCCTGTAAATTCTTGACTGTCAGTTGCAAGCTTCGGAATCACAGTATATCGGAATCACATATATATATATGTTTTTCTCGTATTAGAATTTGAATAAAAGTAACTCATAAATTGTTAAGACTTGGGAATTCAAAAGTTTGTAATTGATGGCAGTAAATAAGTCAAGACTTTATCATTTGAATTATTTTTAGTGATTAAGATGTAGATCTTGTAGAGATGTACATGTATAGATCTTGGTCATCAGAGTTACTTTAAGCAGCTGTTTGTCTTAATTATGGCCATTTCTATAATTTTTTGGGAAATTTATGAAAAATGGCTCCAAAGTGGCTGTATATATTTATAATATACACTAGCTGTTTATGAAGGTGTAGCATGCATATCATATTTGAATAAATGGCATGCATACACATGGATGCCTGCTGCATTTGAAATGTTTGTTTCAATGTTATCACATGAATTATTCCTCCATTAAGAACCTTTAACATGCACAGTTACTATTATACGGAAGATAATACCATTTTCGTTGATTTAATTTCAAATTTTCTCCTGTGTGCGCATGCCAGTTTGTTTCCTGTAAATTAGCATAAAGTAATGGGAGTAAAAATTTATTGCTTTATTAACACATTATCATTTTAGCTGCCATCCATATTCGCCCTGTTTTATATATTTAGGTTATTATTGCAGTGAGATTGCATTTAAAACTAAATATTTGCATTTGATTCTCTGTGGATTGCTGGAATACGTAATGCTGATAATGTTTGTTCTATAAATAAATGAATTGTTGCCAATATCTGCAGATAAATCAAAATAAATTTTGTTTACTTTGGGGCGAAATTGCATCAGTCCGAAGATATATGCAAATGAATTGGCTGCAAACCCTAGTCCTGATGAATTCGTGCTATTAGCTCTAAAAGTACATGTATCATTGAAAGTGTGTTTTGAAAGGAATAAATGGCAGGAAATTCAGGAAACATTATGGTTATAAATTCATTCTGACCAAGAATTAAATCAAGAATATAAATACTGTGCCCTCTTCAGACAAATGTAGGTAGCAAACTACAACCAATGAGCAAACCCCAAATTTGACACTTCAAAGTTGATGATGTCATTTTAGGCCCATTTTTGATGTACCTGGGCCCTATTTCATCAAGACTCTAGAACCTAGAATCCTGAATTTCAATCCAGAATCCAAAAAATAAATATTTTAATGGAAAAAAAACCAAAAACTTACTCCATGCAACATTTCCAATCATAAAAGTCTTGTCCACTCCTATGAAAGATTCTGGATTTTGGATTAGGGATTAGGAATTGTGAGATGGAACCAAATTTCTAGGATTCTGGATTGAGGTTGAGGATTTTAGATTCTAGAGTCTTGATGAAATAGGGTCCTAATCCTTTACTTTTTAAATTTTAATTATAAGTAAGATGAACATGATGAATTTTTAATCTCAATGTTAAATCGTTTGGCAAAAATTTTTTTTAGGTTTTTTTGGTTTTAAAAGATGTTCAAAAAGTAGGAAAATATATCATATATAATGTACTGATTTTTATGTCATAAAAATAACCGAGAGTTGAACCCAGTTTATATATTAAGACCACTGGCTTCCTTTTGATAAGGTCCATTATTTAATTCCTTCGATATAAAAATCTTCAGATTTTAGTCCCTTTTGCTATAAAAAGGTTTCTTGCGTTTATAGCTTAAAAATGTCAATTGTTATGTGTCCCCATATAGATATATTGCAATGATTACCGCAGCAACCAAAAAGACTTTAAAAATCGATTTGTACAAAAGCAAGAGTATGTATATACTCTATATAACTTGAGACTGTCAATTTTCGGCAGAACTTGAACAGAGCTATATTTGAAGCAAATTCATTATATTTTCTCCCGTGATCTCATGGCGACTGTCCTACTGCTTCCTCTTTTTTTAATATTTTATATATTTTTTTTGTTTTCTGATATGTTAAGGGATTTTCATGTCATCCAGAAAAGCCAGCTCGCTGTGGGATGTTGTTCTTCTAATATAACATTGTCCATCCTGGTCTTCTTCTCTTGCCTTGTGGTCTATAGATGGTTTTTTATCTATGACGAATGAAATTTTCTTCAGGAATTGCATATATACATGTAAGGGTTTGTGCTTTCTCGCGTGTGTGTGTGTTTTCAATCCAGCTGTTTCCAAAGCAATCATCAGTCATGTTGTAATAACTTCACTCGTATAACGCTTCTCTGAAAATTTGAGGTTCCTATTGGACTGTGACAGCGACATACACTTATATCACACTAGAGTTTTTGTAGTTTTTCAGCAAAAAGCATGGTGGAAAATGGCAAAAAAACAACCAGGCTCTGAACCGTTGTCACCAAATGAGAACGTTGTCGAGGTACCATAGGGACCTCTAATGGCACCCCAGCTGCCATAAGGTTGGTAGCGCAGTTTACGCTTGTCGAATAGATGTCACACTTTTATATAGCCTGCAATTGTACTCAGAAAATGAAAGCACTTATAGCAAATAAAAATGGTTAAGGAGGAAAAAGTGCTCGCAGAAAAGTTGAAAGTTGCTTAAGTTGGAAGGACAGTTTTTGAAACAATCGTAAACATTTCAAAGTTTTTTGTATAAGACATTTTTGGAAATGTTAATGGAATATATACATGGGACCAATGATTAGGCTTGTTGTCCACTCGCTAGGGATAGAAAACATGTCACTTGTCAGGGAGTGGGAGCTCAATAAAGCAGTGTTTCAACATGTAGGCTTAAGCTTTACAACAAGTAATGCCGAAACATTTCTGTTTGGAGAATTCTACAACTACTTTTGTATTTCAATCTTAAGTTGCGATTTTCTGTAGAAATCTTTGATTGATTTTTGGTCAGAGCCAGTAGCATTTTAGGATTCCGAGGAGGGGGCCCTCAAAGATACGTTTCAAGTCCGATGGGGTGTAGCTCCCCACCACCTTATTTGGGTGCTTGTATAAATGGAACTGGTGGAAAGGCCCCATGTCTGGTTGGAACTTGGTTTTGAATATTCATTGCTGCCAGTAAGACGAAAATTGATAATAGTGATTATGCTCTAAAAGTAATTTGAATTAAAATAATGTATTTAATATAAATATATAATAATAAATAAATATAAAGTAATTACATTTTAAGCAGTTAGTAATTTTTAACTAGTGTGTTTTGACAAGTACTCTGATGCAGTATTCGGAATATGCTCTATAGTTCGTATAATTAGACTGCCAAAAAGCTGTTGTAATACATTGAATATAAGTTTAACCGCCTTAAAAATGTAAAAACATTAAATTTTATTATTTATTCAAAATTAATGATATGTTGGGAGCATGCAATTATATTTGGTAAAAAAAAAAACGTAAAAATAAAAATGAGAAATGAACTTGTTTAGGAATTCCTGAAGGGTCCTGAAATCAAACAAGTAAAAATGAAATTTTGCGCATCCATGTAGGTTTAGAGTTCAATAAATGTTGTATATACGTTGATAATGCTTTATTATATAAGGATTACCTGAAAGATTAATGTTTCAAGTAGGTTTAATTCCAAGTTTTTTCTTATAGCTTGACTTTTTACTGTTTTGTACACTGCACTTGTTTTGGAAGGCAGTGCAAGTTTTGACCATTGAGTTTCTATAAGAATCATTTACAAGCCTGGATTTCTTCTTTAGAACAAACCATACTTTATACATGCAACAAATGCTACAAATAATGGTACAACATGCACGGTGCAGGAATCATGTAAAAATGTTTAGGGAATTGGAAACCTGAGTCTATTTACTAATTGCTTCAATTTTAGTTTATTAGAATTTCTTGTAACCCACGCTATTTTGTCTTCTGAGATGTCCATCCGGTTTATGAAAATTTTAGACTCGTGAGTTATTTTTAGTGCACACGACATTCGCAACACACGCATGTCCATAATTGACTGGGTTCTTGACAGTTTTTGGGAACATTATAGCCCTGTGCTTTTGTATGTGCATGTATATTAGCCTATAGCAAATAGACAAGTTTTTCAGCTAACGTGGTGTATTTTATGTGAGTATTCATTCAGGACCCATCCCTGTTTTGCATGGGCGGAAAAGGTGTATTGTACAAGTCATAGTCATTTGTTTTATAAGGTTTCTGACCCCGTTGTCTTGTCTGGCTCGACTACATGCATTTTACATGTTATGGGTGCTGTCTTGTGTATGTTTATTTGCACGCAAACAACGGAGCAATTTAAAACAATGCTGGTTACTGGCAAATTGAAATCGAAACTTGTGAACTATTTATGATGGGCCTGCTCTGAACTCTACTCACCAGGTCTTATACCGGACTAAGACAGCTCTTAAAAGCATTTGTTTGCGTTGACATTGAGGTCTGTAATTCACTGAACATGGCTACAGAGCAAAAACTACTATGCATAAAATAAAAGTGGTTTCATTCACGTTTCTTGGTCTGCAGTTCATGTTTAGACTTTGTAGTTTACACACCACACTTTGTAGTTCACAAGTCTGTTCACATTTCATATTTTGTAGTTCACAAGTCACAGTTCTCATTTCACATTTTGTACTTCACAAGTTCTTATTTCAAATTTCGTAGTTCAACAGTTTCAATTCTTAATTCAAATTTTGCAGTTCAACAGTTACAGTTCTTAATTTACATTTTGTAGTTCACAAGTCACTGTTCACATTTCGTAGTTCTCACTGAGTAAAGTGTGAACTGTGAAGTGTGACCTGTCAGGTGTGAAACATAAACTGTGAAATGTGAAGTTTTAATTATGAATTTAGTACTGTGAAGTGTGAATCAGGAATTGTGAAGTATGGACTATTGTAAAGTCTCAATTATAATTGCTATTTGTGAAATTATAAGTATGAACTCTGAAAAATAACTTGTGAAATGTGAAGAGTGCATTGACTTCTGAATCATGAATTGCATGTGAAGCGTGAACGAGATATTGTCAATTGTGAAGTATGAATTATGAAGTTTGAATCACTAATTATGACTCGTGAATTTTGATATGATCTATAGAGGTGTGAAGCGTGAATGAGATCACAAAACTTTCATCGAAAACAGGTTTTTTTTCTTGTCGCTCTGCAACTTTGTTCGATGACTTTCGGATCTCACTGTATATTTAATACACTCGTATATACACACTGTAGTTAACATTGGTACTCTGTTTGTATATTATACAAATGTTTATGTTTTCCATTTTCTTTTTCGTTGTAACCCAGCCTTTTTCACTTATAATCTTATATTCAGGGAATCTCTGCATCCAATCTTTGCTTCTTACACATTGCATGCTTAAATCTGGTCTTGCAAAGTACAAACTTGCATACCTTATTTTTTTCTCTTCGAAAATACATAGTGATTAAAATACGGATCAATATGTACTGTCGAGTTGTTGTAGAAGTTGGTAACTTGTTTCGAAGCATCGGAACTTATTGATATGCAGCAGCCATTTTTTTCTCCAAGTATTGACTAGCAAATGTTGTTGCTTATCTACAATCTACATTGCCGACTTGGGAAGCAGTTCAAGGTAGTAAGATTCTTTGCTAATTAATTGGGAATAAATGGTTAATCCTAGTAGGAAGTGATTATTCTTCTACCGAAAGGCATTTTGTTTTTGCTAACAAGTGAAAGTCTTGTGCGACCTCGTCTTTATCATGAAATATGCATGTCTTAAAAGGGTTAGTCCAATAAGTTTAGTTGTTGGCTTGTTGCAATTGGTCATGAAATTAATCCTATAAGGCAGATTATCTAAATGAATGCACCCTTTCGAAATGTATTTTCAAATGTTTACCTTTCTGAAGTACCGTTTGCATGGTTGTACTGATATTGTGTTTACAGTTAACCAACTCGGTATCTATGAAAACTTCAAAAAAACTAAAAAGCATTGACATGCATCGAGACGAAACTGCACACACCAGTATACCTGTATTCATTTATAATCTCTAAATAAGTGGGTATTTTTTCCCATGTGGAAATTTGTAAACTAATATTTAAATGCGGCCCACCTTGCGATAGTTTTTTTTTCGGGTTTTTTTGTGCGTTTTCGCGGTCTCCGGATCAAGAGGTCTTTTTAGTACTCTGCATGAGCGATTTACAGTTTTGCAAATCTTTTATTTCTGTTCTTTTTTATGAAATTGAGAGGATAATGGGGGGGAGGGGGGGGGCGAACTCTTTTTATGTTTTGTTATCTTCTGGTGTGACGTTTTCACTGACTCGCTTCAACGAATTTTGGCTGTTAAGTGAAGCATCCTTCTGACATGATCTGGCAACCCTTCATCACATTTTGGGGGAGAAAACAGAAAATGAAGCGCCCTCCCAAGATGTTTATTTTTTGTCAGGGGTTGCTCATAAATAACATTTGCATGTAAACCCAATTTTTACCTATCCATCCCACCCTATGTTGCACCTTGTACATTTTGGAGCACCCCCACTCATGATACAATGTTACATCTAGCAAATTTTGGAACAATCCCTGTCACTAGAAAGTTTAAAAACTTACCTATCGTGAAAGAGGAATTTATGAACGACCCCTTACTTCTCTTGTCATTTTTGATCCGCTAATATACGTTTAAAAACAACAATTCCTGTTGCCTCCTGGTGCACTGATTCACAAAAAACAGGTAAATAATCGCGGATAAATACACATTACTTATTGGTGCCACGCCTGTTTCCAAACAAAATATATACTCTTTTTTCCCCCACACTTGCCAGTTGATTACTGTTGAAAGAGTATACAAGCTTATTTGTTCAACATTTGTTGTTTTTTTACACCTGTAATGGACCGAAAATTAATTAGGTGCCAAGATAGCGGTGATAGACGTGTTTAACTAACTAACCAAATTCAAGGAACATTGTGTTGAATTTATTGCGTTGGTCTAATACAACAGGAATAGCAGGTCCCAATGGAACCACTCTGGGAAACTGGCCCTTAAAAAATGTTTTGTTAGTATATTAGTACATTCTCGATGCTCGACACGATTTGAATTCCCATTACACAACAGTCACGTGCCTGGCATACTTCTTTGAATGGGTAGGTATAAGTCTTATAAAAGACTTTGCTTGGCTGGGATATATACAAACATGTTTGTTAGGTGACGGACTTGTATTGACCGCAGAAATCAAGGAAATCAGATGGAGATGCCTCACCAAAGTGAAATTGAGATCTAAGGGATTAACTGGGGAAAAATGCCAATATTTATTTACTGGCATCATGGCTGAACAGGAAGGATCGTGATAAATTTAGGAAATGGTAGAACTTTTTTGGTAGCTTTGACATCTTTCTAGGAAAATAAGGAATTTCTTGGGCCACCATGTTTTCGATATTTCCATATTTCTTATTGCTTTCTATATTTTGTCTTTTATTTTGGCAAGTTTTCATTGCATCAAAGCTAGGTTCATTTTCACCTTTTCTGCAAGTTGAAATCAACTCTTACTCTGTGTATGAAAATGTCTACTGGGTCATAAAGTCATTTAAAGTCATACTTTTTATCATATTAAAGTCATAGATTTCGGTTGCTGTCCAGGTGGTCATTTGTACTTTTGCTGTATACTACTGAAATTGACCCAAGTAGCCTGAAGTAGGTAAAATTGGTCAAATTCTTAAGTGTCATATTATGGAAACTAGTGATTTTTTTTCAAATTTTATTCATAAAGTCATAAAAAGTCATACTTTTTTATCATCAATCATGGATTTTGGTTGATGTCAAGGTGAGCAATTGAACTTTTGATGTATAAATCCTGAAATGGACCCTAAATATACATGTAGGGGAGATTCATATTATGAAAACTATAGGGGTTTTTTTCAAATTTTATTTTGACTCATAAGTTTCGAGCTCAAGCGGAGTCTTGCATTGTAAATACAAATATGCATAAAAGAAATTAAAAATCCATATTTTTCTTTAAAAAAAAGCAAATTTTTAGCTGCATGGATCATTTTATTAGAGACCAAGCATGAGATATAATGCCTAACTAGGTTTTCTCTGTCGTCATAATTTCTGAATTTTGAAGGAATTATCATTAGATGTACTAGTACATGTATATAATTTGACCATGACTTCAGTATATTTGTTAACCTTGTTTAGTATAGTCTTTAAAACCAGTTCATTCATCAGTTTTCAGTAGATTTTATCACTGGCTTTTGCACTGTATACCTGTTGTATCGTTTAGGAACTTGTTATTTGGACAGAACCCTAATTAAGGATGCCATATATTAACTAAACCTTTCCTGGTGTGTTTTTTCTAAGCAGAATTTAGTGGAAATTAATGTAGTCTTTTTGTCATATATTGCTTGAAAAAGTTGAACTATATGGGCATACTAAATGTCATTGACTTTACAGTCAACTTGTTGGCTAGTCCTAAAACATTACAGTTGTTTTAGTTCTAAACTTCTAATATTGTTTTTTAATAATATAAGATTTGAGAGCAGGAGAAATAATACGAAAGGTCGTTTTAAATATATATTAAAAATATAATTGTCCATGTGGAAAGTAAATATATTGGATTTTTCAAAACTATTTTTGTGTTAAAAATGCTGGAGTTGGTATATTGTTTATAGAATTGAACTTGCTTTTAATATCAACTTAGACAAATGTTTCACGAATTGCTTTGAAAATGTTTGCTTCATAACTTAAAATTTAGGGATGTATTACTGAAATTTTGCAATCTTTCTATATAAAATCAAAAATTTTAAATTGCTAATAGGAATCTTTTGGGTGTTTTTTTATTAAAAATAAGCCTTTGCCTTCAAATGTAAAAACTATAGTTTCAGAAAGAAATGTAAAGTTTTAGTTACTTGTAAACTTTCTTTATTATAATTTCCCATGTTTTTTGTCTATTATCAACTAATGATGCATTTTTTATAGTTTCTGGATCATAATTTTTATTCTTCCCCAATAATTAATTGATGGCTAACATAAGAGCATAATTATTCTGTATTGCCAGGGGTAATTATGGTAGCCTCTAGCATGCATTAAATGTTTAATTTTAAGGTTTTTTTATTTTAAAAATCCTGATATGTAATACTGTTTATAAACAGGAAATAGATATTTGAGGTATATAAAATTGTAGTTCAGATAATTAGCAGGGTAATACTTTGGGAGTTTATTAGAATAATGTTTATATGCTAAGTAACAGGTTTTTCAACTTTCACTCCACCTTTGCCACTCCTTAATGTATTTTTTGAAACTGCCTTAACATTGGCTGTAGTAACTAGTTTATATATTTTTCACGCTTCATAGTGGTGTATTTTTATTAACTTTAATTATTGCGGAATGCAGGTGCATTGAAGTTGTGTCAATCTGAAAATAAAGTTTTTATCAGCTTCCAAAGTACCCCATATATATCAAAAATTGCACAATTGGGCTTCCAAATTTCAATTCCGTGCACAAATGGGCTCCCTTTGCCATATAGGTGATGCACAAATGGCTGTTATTGCTTAAGGTCATGACACTTGGACTCCCATACCTTATGCTCATGCACATCTGGGTTTCCATGTCCAATAAACATGCACCAGGGTTCCCACTCACCTGGAAAGTCAGGGAATTTAGCAAAAAAGTAATGAAAAGTCAGGGAAATAGTTGAACAAAAAGAAATCAAAAAGAAAGAAATTGAAAGAATGGTAGACTAATGTGAAATATCAAATTAAAATGAGGTGGAAAATGCTACTCCATGTATGCATTTACATCTACAAGCTGGTACTTATTGGATTGCCTAGATGTAATGGTATACTCCCCTTGTATTTCGTTGCCTATGCTTTTGAATTTGGTCAGGGAAATTTTGGAAATCGGTCAGGGAAATCAATTGGTAAAAATTATAGGGAATCCTGTGCACAAATGGGCTACTATTTATCTAGTTTATGCACATGAGTGCTCCCATATATCAAGATCCTGCAAGAATTGGCTCCCTCATCCAAAGTCCATGTGAAAATGAAGTCCACATCCAAATTTATGAACAAATGCACTATCATATATAAAATTATGCAAAATGAACCAATATCTCTGTTTCTTGCACAAATGGACTCCCATATCTCAAGTTCTTATGATAAGGTAGACGCCCATGTATACCTTAGTTTCTTGCACAAATGGGCTCACAAATCTCAAGTTCTTGCACAAATGGGCTCACAAATCTCAAGTTCTTGCACAAATGGACTCCCATCAATTATCATTAGATGTGAAATATCAGTTTTTTTTCCCCCTCGATGTTAGGCAATCTCGCATTGTTTTATTGACATGTACGATTGCCTACCTAGATTAGTTTTTTTATATTACAAAATTTATTTTAATTTTTACTTAATTTTCTATAAACCTTTTCAAAACATCGCATTTGCCTAATTGATATCTGCACTAATTTTCTTAAGAGAAGATCTTAGTTTTTTATTCGCAGATTTCAATTACAAAGTTATTGCTTTCTCTTTTATCTTTGCTAATGAAATCCCCTTTTAATACATTTTGTTTGCCATTACTGTCGTGCGTTTTTCTTGGTTTACACTCTCATTACATCAATCCTGATTGTTTATAGGGTGTTACAAATAGTGTAAAACACTTTTCGCTCTGCTGAAAATAATGTTTAATACTTTTCAATTTGATATTAAGAAGAAAGAGGTGCATTAATAATGGCTTTTAAAGTGGAAGCTAGTCTTCAATTTTTTTACAATTTCCGATTGATGCATTTCATTTCTTCCGCTTTTCTTTCTTTCTCCAAGAAGCACTTTTGACTGGAAAAAGAAAAATCAAACAACAGATAGATTTGTTTAACTTTGGTTTTCTACAAGAGCTTAAACAACAACAACCACAAAAACCATGTAATTGCATTCCTCCTATATTTAGCTTGTTTTACTTTTTTCTATTAGCTCTTGACGAGACTGTTGTTTTATCAGAGAACATTTCAAATGTTATTGCTCCTCCAGGGTTGTTAAGACAAACTTAAAAACTTTAGGCAAAAAATATGACAAACTAAAATTCTTCTTTAATATTATATATAATTAAATTAAAATGTTGATACAGTCATGCAGGTGTTGTTTTAAAAATTGGCGGATGCACAAGTTATCACTCCAGTGCTAATTTGTTGATAACAATATTGTTGGTTTCTGTCTTGGAATCAATTTAGTTTAATTTTCTGGTAAAGTTTACTGCAGGTGTACAGAATTATTATTAGCATATACAGATTTGCCTTTTTCTGTTCAGTCAGGTAAATTTGTCTATTTTTGATGAAGTCAGGCAAATAAAAACGTGGTTTTTTTACAAATTAAAAGTTATAATAATGTTGCTTTTCTGCTAAAATAACAAGTCAAAATGAAGTTTTGCCTTGCAAAATTATTAAAATAGACAAAAATGTATTTATTTGAGTCCGATATAGGATCCACTGGTAACCCATACACTTCTGTCACTACTATTGATTTCTGAGAAAATTTATTGATAAAATATAATGTTTTTTATATAAAAGTGATACTAGCTTTTTTCCCTTCTGCTTATTATATCTTTTAGTAAATGCCAGCATTAATGAAATTAACAAGTAATGTTGTAACCGCGCTATTATTGACAATTTTTTGGACATTTTTTTTTGTTTTTCCCCCATTAATCAAACTGGAAAAATATATGTGTAAGAATATATTGGCAATTGTTTAATTATGAATAGTATTTTTTTTTCTTGGCATAAATGGAGTTTCGTATGATATTTCTTTATGTTACTCCCTGATGCCTGGTGGCACTGATGTCATCACGTTATCAATCAATGGCAACTACGATTGATGTTGTCTTCCAATGGTGCAAATGGGAGGGTTTCGTTTAGACATTAAATCCATATAAATAAGGGTGAGTCAGAAAATCTTCCTACTTGTTTTCAACACTGTAATTATAGTTCGGTTTGAAGTGACCCCACCTCCGTTGTCAGCTGAAATTGATGTCATGGGCAGTGAAATTAGGTGGCAACTGCTAATATTTCAATAAATTTAGTAAAAAGAAAACATTGAAAGGATATATAAAAAGACAGCACGTAAATATATATTCATGAAGGCATTATGAAAAGTTGTTTTTTATTGAATTTGACACGTATTTATCAGGGAAAGAAACTTGCTGCCACGCCATTGTTTCACTAGAAAATCATGTATTTTTGAAGTCTTGAAACTTTGTGGCAGGTGGCAGAAGTCATAATTGCTTTGGTTGAATATTGCAGTGGTCTTTTTTTAAAAAAATCACTGATTTTAATCAATCCTGTAAAAAATATTGATGCAAAGTGTCTACCAGGTCATAAAGTCATAAGAAACTTATACTTTTTCATCAAAAGTCATAAATTTTGTCTGATTTTTGTGTAGATATTCAATTTTTTGCAACATAACACATTATTAAAATTGGTACAGTTTTCAAAATTCATTATAAGGCCTGTGTTTTTAGTACAATAATAATAATATCCAAAATAAACTGTGGGGAAGGAAATTTTTTGTTGATTTATGGTTATGAAGTAGGACAAAATGTTTAATTTTATTTGTTTTTATTAACCATTTTAAATTTGGGGAAACATTTTAGTAATCATTAGTATAATAATTATATATAAATTATTAGATTAACATATAATATATTGTGTATTATATGTAAGATAATAATGCATAATAATATAAAAATTAAGGAAATTTTGTTTCTTACGCCCTTCATGTAAATGTCAGGATTGATTTAGAAATCTTCAGTAAAAATGTTGCAATAAATAATTATACAAACTTTTCTAGCAAAGTTGCTTGATTTAAATAAATAATTTTAAATAAATTAACCTGATTTAACTCAAGTTAATGTATCTTGATTTTTGTTTAATAATATGATGATCACGATTTTTTGCATGTAAGATGTGGTCAAACCCTCATTACCAAACATTTTTAATGGTTTTCTTTACATTCCATTATGGTTGACCATATTTTTTTTCTATATTGCAAATTTCGATATACATGGAGTAATTACATCGTAGAACTTGATTCTGGGGAAAGTTCAGTTTCTTTTTCATCCTAATTAGTACATTGAGTAAGACTGACAAAAAAAAATGAAATGCCACTGAGACCATTTTAATCACTGTATTTTACTGCACTGTTAGGTTAACTTTTTGTATACTGCTGCCATTTTCAACTTGATCCCAGTGTTAAAAGTATGTGTACTTGTACTGAGCCTTATCATATTTACTCAAATAAATTTCATCATGTTAGTTTCATAAAAAAGTGTAATGCGGTTTTGATAGGGATGGTTTACAAAGTTTCCAATTTTGCATTGCTGTAGTCTGGAGGCAGAATTTTTAAACCATTGTAGAAAAAAGCGACTCAAGTTTACATTTAAAAAAATACAATTTTGAGACCATAAATTTGTTACTATTCCAAGTTCAACCAAAGAGTGAACTAGAAAGCTACTAGCTAGCACCAGTTACAAAATGAAATGAAGGCTATGTGCTGTTCAAAATTAGAGTGAACTAGAAACTATTTAATCATGGTTATTTTAAACGACTGATTAGTTGTTATTCCCTATTCATCCATGGATGCAAAGATTGGCCTGCAAAATTAACTAATCGGAGAAATTATTATTGTAGATTAGTTAGATAAACATGGTTAGATTTGTTAGTTAAACATGGTTAGATTAGCAAGTTAAACATGGTTAGATTTGTTAGTTAAACATGGTTAGATTTGTTAGTTAAACATGGTTAGATTTGTTAGTTAAACATGGTTAGATTTGTTAGTTAAAC
>JAQIXP010002039.1:0-16219 GCA_034700285.1 Proteroiulus fuscus | reverse complement strand
CATGTTAAAAACACAGCATTTCCATGTTGTCATAGTGGTGGCAGAGTGTTAATTTGAACAACATGTAACTATAGTGTAATGATTACATTTGAAATACATGTAAATAATATGTTGCATTTCTGTAAGGGAAGCTTGCAAAATATGAAAAAGATTTATACTTTCTGTGAAATTCAAGATGTTGAATTATCTAAAAATGTGTATACTTTTTATAGATAATTATATAATTTATTTATTGAACATATTATATAATTTATTTATTGAACATATTATATAAACATTTGGATTGTGAATATTTGGATAATTGGATATATACTGGGATCCTGCATGGGATATTTGGAAATTGGGATATTGGGATAATTTTATATATTTGGATATTTGGATAATTGGATTGTAAATCGAATTTCAAATTTCTCTAGTTTTTCAGTTTATATGGCAAATATGTAAACTATAGATATATGAATTCGTTGTTAATTTTATTAAGTAAATAATATCTAGCAAATATTTTAATCAGTTCTTTGAGGCAAAGCAGCGTGCTCAAGATACATTTAAAATATGGTTAGGAATATCAAATTTTTTTTCGCAATTATATATAT
The DNA here is from genome assembly GCA_034700285.1 of Proteroiulus fuscus. Lineage (NCBI taxonomy): Eukaryota > Metazoa > Arthropoda > Diplopoda > Julida > Blaniulidae > Proteroiulus > Proteroiulus fuscus. The sequence goes on along the minus strand of JAQIXP010002039.1, from coordinate 15,626 downwards.
TTGAAAATAATATATATTCTTTTATATAGGGAATCAATTAAAGTTGCATCAACCTTTAAACTTTCTCTTTTTCTGTATATATAAGAATCGTTGATATAAATCATCCATGGAGAATCGCATTGCAGCAAGGCTTGTTTATTTTGGCGCAAAAGGGCAGAACATATAATATGATGCTTATTGGTATAGAAATGGGAATGAAGATGACAAATTGTAGATAGAATATAAAGCCAATATAGTTCTGCAGAAATTGAAAATATAGAAATTGACAAATTGCATTAATATCTTAGTCCACGTTTTTGGACCCTATGATGTGGAAAAAAGGACATGCAAAGGAGAATTTTGTCCTGCACCAGATTTGATAGCCATGAAATTTTTCCATCTGGCGAAGCATCCATTGGCATAGGTCGTGGATGCTATCAATGCCAGCTGTTAACTTCTAACAAATCACTCTAATACCCGAAGTCAGTTTGAAAATAAGAGAGAAAAAAACCTCCCGAAAAGATAGCAAGGAATCCATGCAATGAAAGCCATTTATATATATGGATTTTTGGAGTCCAAATCTTGGGGCAGAAACGATAAGAAAAAGACATCTCTTGGCACCTAACCAACTTGTATATAAATATATATGCAATGAGGTCCGTAAATCACCAAACACAATTACAGAGCGAGTAATGGAATTCAAGAAAACTTTCTAGAAAAGTTCGCGGTGTCTCATCCACGTTTCTCACTTCATTGTTAATTCACACTTTGTAATTCACATTGAGCAGTTCAAACCTCACGTTTCGTAGATCATAATTTAAGCTTTACATTTTGCAATTCATGCCTAAAACTTCATATAGTTCATAATTTACAATTCATGCTTTAGACTTCACAATTCATCCCTCACACTAGTTCAAAGTTTTCACCTCACACTAAGAAGTTTTCACCTCACACTTGGCAGTTTCCACCTCACACTTGGCAGTTTCCACCTCACACTTGGCAGTTTCCACCTCATGCCTGGAAGTTTACACCTCACACTTGGAAGTTTACACCTCACACTTGGAAGTTTACACCTCACACTTGGAAGTTTACACCTCACACTTATAAGTTTACACCTCACACTTGGAAGTTTACACCTCACACTTGGAAGTTTGTACCTCACACTTAGAAGTTTCCACGTCCTCACACTTGGAAATTTCCACCTCACACTTGGAAGTTTCCATGCACCTCACGCTTGGAAGTTTCCACCTCACACTTGAAAGTTCCACCTCACGCTTGGAAGTTTCCACCTCACACTTGGAAGTTTCCACGTCCTCACACTTGGAAATTTCCACCTCACACTTGGAAGTTTCCACGTTCTCCCACTTGGAAGTTTCCACCTCACACTTGGAAGTTTACACTTCACACTTGGAAGTTCACACTTCATAATTCATTCTTCGCACTATATGCTTCTCAGCCCACACATCACACTTATTCATAGTTCACACTTCGTGGTTCATAGTTTATACTTCATAACTATTTCACAGTTCACACTTCACACTTCGTGGTTCATAGTTTATACTTCATAACTATTTCACAGTTCATACTTCATAACTATTTCACAGTTCATATATATATACTGTGTATAATGTAGGCCTAAAGTGTAAACTTTGCAGAATGAAGTTTCAAAAATTATGCTGGAATTGTGAGCTGTTAACTATACAAACTGTGAATTGGGAAGCTTTAAGCTATATTAGAAATGTGAAGAGTAAAGCGAGGAGCGCTCTATGGCCGCTTCATAACTGAGTTCATTGACTTACGGACCTCAAATGTATATGGAAAATAGAGAAAAGAATATATAGATAAAATTTTTCTGTCTAAGAAAGCCATTTGTCATAAAAAAGGCACGCCATGCCTACATTCTGCTGCTGCTGGCAAACAGTTTGATTTTCCAATCAGTCTGTTTATAGTAAGACCATGGATTTTTGGATTGAATTTATATTTTTATATATATATAGGGGAAAAAAAGACAATTTATACGCAGCAAGGTGCCATAGAAAGCATCCGGCATAGCCAATGATCAAACATCACTGATGCGAAAGTTTTATTTATTAGACTTGTGACATTTTCATTTGGCTTGTCACATGACTTGTCGTCCAAAGCATGGCTGAATACCTATTTTTTTTGCTCCCCATATTTTTCTCTTCTGCCTTTTCTGCTTGATATGGTTCAATATGGAGACTGATGGTTTAGTCGATGTACATTGCCCATTTACCCTCTTATCTATTTGTGCAAAATGCTATTCTGTTTCCATGATACATTGTTAGATAATGATGGGAGACTAAACGGATATGGCGCTTCTTAATATCAACTCACTATATGCTCGTCACACCGTTTTGCCCCCAATAATCAGGACAAAAGCTGTGCAAACACATCTGATGTCTAAATTTCAATTATAACCCCCCATGCACCTATAATACTGTGACGGTGAAGTCCATAAGCCTAATTATGCCAAGCTGTTTCACAATCCCAATCTATAATGTATAGCTGATTCAGCTTGCAGGTTTTGTCCTATGATAAATGTAGCTCTTCAGTGGGCCATTTGTGTTTTAGGATGATTTTTTGGGTAACTCATGTGAATAGATTCATTACACGTATTAAAAAACCACCTCTAACATTTGTTTGCATAAGCTGTGATCTGTGCCGAATTTGGGCTGGATCCAATGACATCAAAGAAGGAGCGATTAGGCTTGATTATTACCGGAAAGGATGTAAATAATCGTGTAACTAAAAAGACAATATATCATACACTTGGCCTTTATCATAAACCTTAATTATTTTCTGCTGTGTTTTCGTTATCCTATACATGTGTAAAAAAAAGTGACGCATAGAATTTTTTTAGTTTTGATGCTATATTATGTTCAATAAAAGAGTGGACTGAAGAATGTGTATGAACCAGTCAGAATAAAATGTCTGCCTGTATGGAAAAATGTTGCAGGCATTTTAGTCAGAATTCAGGTGACAATTGAAGAGCTGAGATCAAAACCACATGAGTCCATTTTTGCTGAAAATGGGATATTTACATAAAATTGTAGCTGAAGTGTTCTATCCACTAAATCAATGAAAAATTGGAGTAAAGTAGGAAAAAGTTTCTCATTTTGACCACTGAAGAAGAAAAATGCCAGAATCACTATGTGCAAAAATTTAAGGTATTTGGTACCCAAATTTTAGTGTAGTTTTAAAGTGGACTCAAAACAAGTAGATTTCTTTCAAGGAAACCAAAACGCATTTTTCTCACAACAGGAAATCTGAACTCATGTGGTTTTTGATCTCAACTCTTCAATTATTTACAGAAAAACTGATAATAATGCATGTTTTGAAGAAATCTTAAGTTCGATCATGATGCCTACTGATACATTACAGAAAATAATAACATTTATGCAATTATTTTCTGGATTAAAGGACTTGTGGTGTTATTTGACAACCCTTTCATAGTTATTGTAATGATTAGCTTAATTTTCTATTTTAAAAATATGTCTAATCCTGCTGCAGAAATTCAATTTTTATTAATTCAGTTAAAAAATTAGTTGAAAAAAGACATCTCAGAAATTGGTAATATTCTTGAACTTTTATAGCCAATTTTCTGCGTTTGTGGATTTATGTCCGACTTACTCTTTTGCCACCACAACAAATCACTTTGAGTATCCAACAGAAAATGAATTTGTGTGTAGGCCTATACCGTTCTATTTGTGGCTATTTCTTTGTTATATTGTCCCTTTTATTTCAAGTACATCTTTTCTTTTCTGAGTATCGTGATTTCATTTTCCATAAACAACGATTTCGCTTCTCTTGTTTTGATGTCATCCAATAAAACGTTTCACGAACATCTGACCATACAGATATTGCTTCTAAAACTGTTGGGTAAAAATACATTTTTAACATAGTCCCTCGAAGAATTTCAAATAGCCATTGCTCATGTTTTCTATGCACATAATAAACAGCAACAGTTGGTCCTAAATGGACCTGGTGGGTGGCATAACCTTTAATGGCAGTCTAGAATGACACTATTTTGTGCACCCTTCCTGTGATATCATTTTTGATGGTCTTTCATAATCTTTGAACACATGACCATTTGATGATCTTGGCCTGTTTGATTTATGATGGAAACAGGTATTAGGGTTTATGCCATAAGGTGACTTTGCTTGAACCCTATAAGACTGAATATGTTGGATAATTTCTAGGGGTTTGCATTCAATGTACTGACCGTATATATTTTATACTGCTAAATGAAATATCCCCTGGTATATATATGTACTTCCAATAAAATTTCACACTGGGTTTGCTGAGGAATCATGAAGTTTTGAAATGCTACTGCTTGGTTTGTCATTGATGCTTGTCCAAAGCCCCCACTTGCCTTATACGTGCCATGGCTTTGGGATATTTGTGTCATATTTCCAATAAATAAACTTGTTTTAAAAACATAAAATCCATCCTGGATTCTTCCATTGCATGGATACTTAAACGTTGATCAAGCATTATGTTGGACTTTAATGCTTCGGTGAACCCAACCCATTTTATTGAATTATGGCTAAATATTACTCGTACAAGAGTGGAATTCAAAATGGACGTGCATTGCTTCCAAATAATTGTGTAACAAAGAACATTGGAAAGGTTATGAGGCGTTGAAAAACAAAAATAAATAACTTTATACTCCTAACTTTGGTGCTAAAAGTTGGTGTTTTGCTGTGGAAAATTACTGTTAAACACTGAGAGAAAATAACTATTATATACTTAATAACTTTTTAATTTTTTTTACGAATGAAGTGAGTCGAAAATATGTGTGTGGACTTTATTGAACTTAAAATTATTGAAGCGAATGGTAAATGTTGGCCAATCAAGCAATTGCCATGCTGGATTTTTTCTGCTAGTAATTCTTGTTAGACTCATAAAATTAATATTGCTGTAAGAAAAAAAAAATGGCCTCTTGAAAGCTGCCATTATGAAAAAAGTAACTTTATAGAAATGGGACGAAAAAAGTTTTGAGTGTATGTATTAGAGGGATTGCTACTTTCTGTGAAGTCAGGCAAGCTCAGCCAAATTCGTTTATTTCTGAATGAAGTCAGGCAAAAAATCTTATAAACTTTATTATATACTGACATTTAATATCATATGAAAAAAATCGAGTTACTTACTCGTGTTATATTTTATTAAATTTATAACTTCATTACGATAAACAGCAACGAATTGGCAAGCAAAATTTTTAATAAATAACTTAACAGACATAGCTATTAATTTTAAGGGAATTTATTGTTTACCACTTGTTGGTCGTTTGGTAAAAGTTTTTTTGTGGATTGAGGATTGTCATTATATTCCCTTTTAGCCATTTTGGCAACAGTATAGGCCAACATGCCACCTGCATGGATTAAAATACTGCCCATTCCAAATGTTAAACAACTAGATTGTAGTTTTTTAATCTTGCAATAATGGTTAGGGAGTCTATGTGATTTAGCTAAATCTTTCTGCGGCTAGTTTATTAGGTCAGCCAGGCTTAACAATGTTCATTTGTAAAGGAACTATCTCAAACAAATAATGGGTGGCTTGCCATAGTTGCATTGTGTCCGAAAACATAATCCTGATGAAGAAATCAGTTTCTCATTGGTGTTACTGATGCCAACGGTCCTTTCTGAGCTGGGAGAATCAGCGATCTGGTCCATTGAATAATATATTTGGCATGCAGACTAAAGGACAGATAATGCCCCTAACAGAATTGAGTACGGATTGGGACCTAGGCTGCTTAACAACAAACCGTTGATTTTTTTTTCTCCCCTACATTCGCAAAAGATATTAAAGAGAAAGGAGTCATGGATGCAACATCCCCGGTCTATAGGAACACATGTTCTGATCATAAATTTTCTTGTCCTTTTCAAATTTCTGTCATTTGGTTCTCTGTGTATATATTCTGTGTGATGCTTCTCCAATCACATGATAAATGATGCCCAATGGGAAGACATGTGAAAGGCTGTATCACCCTCCATATGCGCATGTCCATTGGGTCCCTGTACCAACCTGAATGAGTGCCAAGTACATGAACATCAACTATGGATGATGCTTTTGGCTTCAGAAGCGTAACTAATGCCAAACAAAAGTCTTTAGGGCATTCACTGTTCTCACTCAGCCTGTTGCCCATTGAATACATTGACACCCCCAGAAAAACCAAAATTGAAATGATGTCTATATCCAACCATTTCCCCCTTTTTGTTAGTTGTTACCCATGGGTCGTGTTTATTATGGCGTATGTGGGGCCTGTCTATATGCTTTAGCCATAAGCTCTTTGGGAGCTTTTTGGTCAGTATACACTAAGCCTCATTACACAAAAATCATTATAATGAATGCAGTCATTACCATTAAGGACTGACAAATTGACTTCTCTTATGCAATTGTGGTTCAACCACAACACAGTATTTTTAATGTTTGAAGAAGTAATGCATTTTTGTTATTGAAATATGCCTTGTTATTTATAATTAACAAATTTAGAAAAATGTTTCTAAATTATAGATTTGAATTCTTACTGAAATGTATATATATTTGCATCCTGATTGGCCTGTATTTATATTTATTTGTGAAATTTTTTTTTCTAGTTTTCATTTTTATTTATTTTTTATTTAGAGATTTGTTATCATATTTATTTTTTTAGAATACAGAAATAAATTTGGAAAATATCTTTAAAATATAATACCTCGATGATTTAATTCCTTCGTCTTAATTTTAGATTAATGCTCATTATCGCTCGTGCAATGGTTGATTTAATATTTTAAATTTATGATTTTGATTCGTGTTTAGATTTTAAAAAACTAGATATGATGTCATTTTAATCTATCCAAAATACTTTTCGAGTTTTTATTCATTGAATTAAGATTTCGTAGAAAACAATGCTGTTGCATTATCCATCATGCAACTGTTTTTAAACCAAGCCAAGCATAGTGAGTAATATGTATTGAATAATATAATTCATTGTCACAAAATATTTTTATTAGTCTAGGGGGATTTTGAACTAAGACAAATTTTGTGTTTAACAAAAAAAATCTATTTTAGTTGGTAATTGAATCACATTTTGTAACCTATGGCATAAGCTATATATGGTCTGAGAATAGAAGTAGACATTATCTCACGGTTTCTCACATATGAATTTAAATAACATAATAACCAGCTATATGAGACATGAAAAGTTTGCCCATCTAATATTCCCATGAACCCCTGCAAACATTAGGAACAGTAAATGATGGGTAGTTGAAGGAAACCACCATCACATCAGTATGGTGCTTTTGAGTATAGAACTCTATGGCGTTATTTTTAGCAAGTTTGTCTTATGGGGCACAAAGAATAGCCCACAACATAAAGGTTATGCTATTGGCCCTGACCTGCTGTGCCCTCGTACCTAACAACTTTCTAAACAATGGCACTTCCTCAGACTGAGGAAGTAAAGAAAAAATAAAGTGAATAGAAAAAAGGCACTGTGAGGGTGGATGTACAACAAACATTGCGGCCAATTCATGTATTAATTCAAAACGTGTGTTGTCAATGGGAAAATATTTATGGAATATGCCTAAATGCAGGTTTATAGAATGTGATTCTCATTTATTAAGTTTTTATTATGATTTTAATATATAGCCTGTAGCTTTAATCTTTAGTTACTTGGCTTTTCCGAGTTTGTATTGATTGGAAATGGCACACCATACTACTATGGTAATATAGTTTAATATTTTCTAAATGTCTAAACATTTGTATTTATTTTCTGTTATCAATATCGCATGGGCCATGTTACATAGAAACCTTTATCATTTTTGGGAAATGTAATAACTTTTTTTAAAGAAAATAATGTGTACTGAATTATTCAGGTAAATTTTACTTTGCAGGAGGCTATTTCTGCAGAAATTATATTTCAGAATTACAGGGGAAGTCCCTCTTTGAAAGAAGGTGGTGTAGGAAGAATAGCATGAAAACTTAGTGAAGGCATTGAAATACTAATTGTAACTACTGATTACTGAAATACTAATTGAAATTGCAATTTGATTTGAGCCCACCAATATTAGGACATTAATAAAATTTCTCGAATACATGGATTTGGTTGGAAATGCAAAGTTCAAGTGGGCGCCATTTTATTGACAGTAGTAGCGCCCTCTACTGGATAAAAGGCATCATCTCTCATGCACATGCATGTCCTAGAGGGCGCCACCAACTTTTAGTGTCTGCTGAAACCTATAAAAAAATGGCGCCTGTAACATGTATTTGGCAAACGTCGTTTCTTCAATATGAAAACTGCTGCAATTATTATTGTTACAGCCATTCATATCTAATAAGTGTGTACATTTTAAATATTAATTGCTACAAGGTGGGACATTCCATTTAAGGTGGCAAATATCTGCCAAAAAAGTTAGTGTTATATTCTGCAGACTTGTAAGCAGAAGATCTGCTGCTACTGAAATTGAAATGAACCTTAGTTTTCTAAAGACAATTAATTTAAAGTTTCCTACAGAAATTCGTGGCATTGGATTCTTTACGAATCACTCTTATTGTTGAATAGGGCATAAACATTGATTTTATTAAAAGACAAGTCATTTAGCAAAATTCTGCAGCAGCAGCTGTAGCATTGCACAAGAAGAATGACATTTATGCATACAGTAGACCTGTGACTTTACTTCAAAATATATGTGGGCATTAAAGGTTGTCATTGTTCTTGTATAATTTATTTATTTTAGTTAAAGATTCAAATGTTGCGATGAATTTAATCGCCAGGTGTTAACATTCATGCTAACAAATATACCCGGACCTTTTTTTTTTATTCGAGTGTTTTTGTGTCATAAAATACGTTCTTATTGTTCGTTTCAGATGTACATTATACTTAAATTGCTCACCCCCTTAAATTTAGAGTTGTTTATTAAGGTGAGAACGTGATCAAACTCGCATACAGCACAAATTTACTGATTTATTTTGATAGATTTTTTCCCCCCATTTTCAATGGGGGAGCAGAATAATGTAAAATTACCTTACACGAATTTACATGCACACTGTTTTCATAGTTTACAATGTTATGGCATGCACCGAAACCATTGTATATTTCCCAAAAACCTTGTTGAATTTAAAAAGCACGTCCAAAAGCCATCTCCCAATTGATTGCCCACGATCGCATTATAGGGCCAATTCAAGTATAAAGTGGGTCCATTGACATGAAATGTATAGGAGGATGGTACCTGTCTACTGATAACTTTTTATCTCTTAGAAATTCAAAATGCTATCTGGATTTTTTTTCGACATATATTCCCATCAGCCATCTGATATGCCAGTTGTTGTTGTGAAAACGCTGGTGTGGGTCACATTGATTTCGGCATGAAACTTGACGATATGGGATGGGATGGGAACTTAGGGACCCCCCTTTTGCCTGATTATGTTTTCCAGCACCTGTATAGGACAGAGTTTCAAGCTCATGTATGCCTGGGGAGAAGCTATAGGATATATTGAAAAAGTGGCGACTATTCATAAAGGGGTCTTCAATGTTTGCCTCATATATATACCCCTCCTAGGGCCACCATCCTCATGACTTTTGTCTATCTCCCCAATTCCATATTCCAACCTCATCAGTACCACAGACGTACAGTATATAGCTCCCCATAGCAAGTATACACACTCCCGCTAATAAATAAAGACATCAAAGGGCCTTAACTTGACGCTTCACTATTTTCTATGTGTTGTATGGCATTTTGTGTATTGTACAATGTGACCCATCCGCTGGCGTATATAGTCTATTGGTAGGAAGGGAAAAAGGACGTTTTTCTTGTTACTGGATGACAATAAAAAAAACGGACCCATTGCAAACTGCATTCATTGTCCTGTTTTATATTAAAATGTATTCAGGATGAAAAGCGCAGCATGAAACACAGAGCGAAATCACATTGGCCAAAAAATAATAAATTTGAATAGTAAAAGTGTTGACATAGTCAGACTATAAAGTATAAGGTGGTATTTTTGGTTTCCTAATTTGAAAAATTAAAAAAATAGGAAATGTCAAGGAACAGCATGAATTGAAACTAAATTTATACATTTTGTGCATCCCTGTAATGAAGAAGTAGCAGAAATAATAGTGTAAGCTCTGGATTCATCCTGATTCAATTAAATAAAGTAGGTCTGCCATAGATTCCATTGGATCTGTTCTGATTTGGCTTGAGATTATTTCTTTTTAGTAAAAAAAAATGTCGGAACTGATTGATGTATTCAATATAAAGCTGTGAAGTTAATGTACAGGGTGAATTGTAAGCTTAAATACAGTAGAAATTAATTCAGTTAATGCACATATATATAAGGCTTATGTTCAGTATAATTATATATAAATTGATCATAATAATTATTTGTAATTTTGAATTTCGAAGCAGTAGGCTTTTGGAGCTCAAATTGCACTAGTGCAGTGTACTAAATTTAATATTTTCTATGTTTCTCTACTTTTAACTCACCCTGTAGGTTCAAGGAATTTTTTTATGGGATTATGTTGATTTGTTGAGACCCCTGTATAATAAGCAAACATTTTTTAAAATATGTTTTGCTTATATAATTTACATTTGCTAATACATGTTTAACTTGCATTTAACTAGGAACTATATACTATAGACATTGAAATGCTACTTTGATGCACTTACTTGTTGGCATAACATGGATTTAATTTTCGAAATTGCTATTGTTATAATGAATATCATATAAAAACACTTTATAGCTAATGCATTTTCCACAATTTTGTGTTGTAGCTTTAATTTTGGAAATCACATCTATCTACAGGGGGAACTTAATGAAAAGCTCCTATTTGGATTTAGGAGAACATTGGATCCTTTTTATCAAAGAATTTGGGAATTTTTGTTTATGGGAAACCGAAAGACCCTTTAGAAATTTCTTCCCCCTCTTGGACTGCCACCCCCATTTCTTTTTGGTTATGGCTCGGTATAGATGTATGCCCATATACCTCGGGGATATGTATAAATCACCAAGTTTTGCCTTGTGTTGTGTATCGAAAAGGCTGAAATTCTGTCCCCCTGTCTCTTTTGTGAGGATGGCAAATCAGAAGCAAAAGATGCGGCCTATTCATGGTTATCAAAAGTGATATAGGGGGTCCAAACGACAATTGGCAGGGTTGGCTGAAAAGACGACACCCAGCATGGGGCATGAATACGACATGTCAGCCATTTTCAATACAGTTAACGTCTCTATCACCAACTCCTATAGTCACTTTTTAACGCTAGGACCATCCAGCATTTTTCCAGTTTGTTTTGCATAAGGCAACTGAAACCGTGAATAGTTTGGTAGTCCTGTGACCGGGGAATCATTATCATCATCGTCCTTTCACTGGGTGAATTGGTGAATGAACCACAGGGGTTACCTTTGCCATTCCCCAAAACTTGCATACTCTCGTAAAGTGATAATTTAACTTCTGGCAAAAGGAAGGAGGAGACATGGCTAAGACTAGTTAACCTTAAAAGATTGTATCCCCTAATTCACTCTTGGTTCTTGAACTATTCTTATTCCAATCTTTGAAGTTGCAATTTATGTCACTGGCAGTCATTAGGGAAAAAAATCTCAGTGAATCTTAAAAGCATGACACCAATTCAGACAATGGTCAAGCACCTTCTAACATTTCACAGTGTTTAGGCCCTGAATGTGCTGTAGCAAAATGGCGTTTTTTTTCTTCGTTTTTATGACAAACTTGCCCTGTCTCATGGACTCTTCATCCAGACTTGGATACACCAAAACTGCATTGCGGAGTATTCCCCTCTCACGGTGCACACTGTCCTGCACTTGGGCGTAATTCATGCATGCAAAGTGGCGAGCCCCCTGTGGCAAAATGAGCGTAAAGCCAAAAACCACTAATGTAAATAGAGATTAATGTGAGAAATGATGTTGAAAAACCATAATGTAACTAGGCTACTATATGAGATAATTTTGAATACTATTAACATGCAAGCTGCATCACCATCATATTCTGTAATAATTTTATGGGTATTTCTGCCAATACAAAACATTTTTACATGTGTGAGAGCCCTCATACAATTTACCTTGAAATAGTGTGCTTGGGTCCTATAACCATACATTGATTTTTTTCTCCAATGCCATTTCTGTATCATTTAAAAAAAAAGTGAACTGGAGAATTTACTTGACTAATTTCCATTGGTTTTGTCAGCAACATCCAAGAAGCTACAGTTACTACATTACCCTTTCTTATGCAATATCTATGTAAGGGTAACGAAGTTGTCAGAAGAATAATTCTAATTAGGTGCTTTCCACTTCATTCTTTTGTTGAATAGGGTGAAATTAATTTTTTGTATAAATCATTATTGCGAAAGGACTGCTTCCTAAAATTTTCGAAACTAGTGTTTAAAATGTAATGATTTGCATGAAAAAATATTTTAAACTAGCTGCCATAATCATGTAAAAACCAACTTTTCAGTTTTCTTAATACATTATGTTCTGTAGGTCCTAGGTAATTATTAAAATCATGGAGGGGTGAAAATATCTCTTAAAAGGGAGGGTTACATTTTGTACGAAGTGATGTTAAATGAAAGTAAAGAAAATGTTAATATGATAAATTCACTTGCGTTTATAAAGCACTTGTTATGAAGTATGGTTCCCTTTTAAGAAAAAAGTGTTTATAGTTCGAGTTGTTCACTCATGGTGGCGTGGTGTATTATTCCACAAAATTTTAGTTCAATTAATCAAGTTAAGTAGTTTATTATATATTCCTAATTAGTTGCTTATATTCTAAACTAGCCCTTGGCACCTTTGAATGACACTTTGTGGTTTAAAATTGAGAGGTAATTATTGAATTGTGTCTTACCTGAGCAATTTCCCAGGCAAATTGTCGATCCAAAGGTAAAGGGCGAATTTTGCCTATAAATGGTCCAAAATGTGTTCCTGAAGGTATCTTCACCTTGGTCCATACGCCAAGTGTCAGTCCTAGTCCTAATCCGAGTCTTTGCAACGCGGTCACTTCCTGAGAAGGACACTGGGACTGTCCCAAATAGAGTTCAGAAGGCATTATACTTTGGTCAAGCACATAGAAAGAGGAGGGCATTAGACCACCACTAGATGAATTGGTAAGGGCCAGTTTGCAATGAGTTTCCATGGCAACCAAGGCGGAGGTTCTGCTGCTATCTTCCGCCCCCTCAAAGTCCCCTTTGTCCTCCAATGAGTCGCACTCCAGAAAGGCCGAATCACTGCTTGTCGTATATTCACTGTCAGATTCTCCTCCACCTGCACAACAAAAACAAGTGCATTCTGGTCTTTAGTCCGGCATTTTTAGGTTTGTTTTTCTCAGGTCAGTTTCATTATAAGCGAATGCTAGCTAGCGTAGGAAGAATTTAAAGAGGAAATATACTGTGGTTGCTATTTGAACTCTTAGTTGGTTCACGGGGATTACTAAATTTGTGCATAATGTCATAAAATCTTGAAAGTATACGGTGAGGTCTGTATGTCACCAAACAGCTACAGAGCAACCAATAAGCTCTTAAAAATGGAAATTTTTCCTAAAACACAAAACTTTGTACAGAATACTAGCTTCATTCACACTGCACACATCTAATTTTAAACTACACACTTCACCAGTAAAGTAATTTAATGTCTCTTGGAGGGTTGGGGGGGAGATACTTGACAGGCAAAAGTTGCCAAGAATGGTGGACATTTTTCGACATTTTGTTATAAAACTGTAGGTCTTTGGGGGGGGGGGGAGGCACTCAGTTATCATAATTAATAATCCACTGCACTTCACGCTTCATATTTCTCAGTTTACATTCACACTTCATAGTTCATATTTCAAACTTCACATTATAACATACTTCATAGTTCACACTTCATAATTCGCGTTTCACATTTCTTACTTCACACTTCTTAGTTTCACAGATCACACACACTACAATTCACAGTTCACATTGTGAGATGTGTGTAGTGTTGAAAGAAATGCATAAAAGCATGAACTGTGAGTGTATGAGACCGCCTGGCTTGCGTGCAAAGCTTCTTCTTTTTAAATAAAACAAATTCCATCTCTGTAGTTGTGTTTGGTGATTTACGGACCTCACTGTATATCTATACTGACTACTGCACCATAACTTGCCTTTTTCTCTGTCACACCATCCTCAATCTTAGACTGTCTCTTGTATAGCTTATAACTTCAATGTCAACTTTTATGAAGAATTTCATAAAGTACCCTTCACTATAAACTCACTGTACGACACGTTCATGTAATATTTATTATGCTGAACACCTTTACTTCCTGATGTCCTCTTCATGTTTTTATATGCTTGTTTTCCTCGTTGGCTTATTCACAATGAATCTGTCATTAAACATCTGCCCTGTCTCGATTTGCAATAAGTTGTCACTTTAGAAATTCATTCAAAATTTAGCATGTATGGATTATTTTTTTTTCTCGAATTAACTATGTCTGAGGGAAGTTTAAGGAAAAAGAGAAATTCTTCCTTTACATCAGTTAACTATATATTGTCTGCATAAAAAACTGCAATACCAGTAAACCGTTCATAAATTAATACATATTTAGATATTTTAGGGTGCGCAGACAAGCTATTTGGAAAAGGCATGCATTCAGTCAGACAAAAAAGCATACCAGTAATTTTATTATTCAAAGATTTATGTGTATTTTATTTTAAATAATATCTAATAAACTTTCTTCAAGCGAATAATTTACATTATACGTTGATATTACGTTGAATTTATTTTCATCAATTTTTTTAAAATATTCTATTTGAATTCTTGTAACCTTTTTTTTCAGTAATTGATATTCTAACTCAATCACCCTAACAATTTGTTTGAACATGTAATTATCAGGGTTCAATGACTGGATCAGTGAATGTTTAGATTTTGTGTGTGACATAGGTTCTCAGTTCAGAGCTTTTGGTGAAAAATGTAAGTTAAATGGCCTTACACAATTTATATGAACGTGAAATTATATTGAATAAGCCTTGTATTTGGGTTGATTTATTTGCCTAGGGAGTCTTTTGGTCAGCCCTGCCCCATGTTACATTCCCTTATTGTAGTCTGGTATCCGTCGTTACCTATTTTCACATAAGGCCTGCGACCTGCACCAAAGATGACTATATAGTAACCCCCCCTCCCCCAATCCCTCCTCAAACAAACAGTTCATTCTACGTGAAAACTGAGTTATTTTCAAGGTTTCTTAAATCTCCTCGAGTCATCATCAAAATTGTTCAAAAGCTTCCGACAATACCAATGTAGACGAACTCGTCATGACTGTGTAAACTTTGCAGGGCATACACACCTTTTACACCTGTTCATGTCCAATATAGCTCTTTCCTGTCTTTCTCTCTTTCTCTCTCTCTAGCAAATAAAAGCTTTTAGTCAGTTTTTACACTTTTGAACTGAGAAAACTCTACTGATCAACAAAGCCTTATCTAAAAACGCAAATCCCATAGAGTTAAGGCAACACAAGTTTACAACCAAGTTTCTACCTTGTACCATAAAAACGAAATTCTTTAAGAAACAGTTTAAGCCCCCATCTCCATCCCCCATCCTCTCCTATTTCCCCCCACCTTCGCCCCCGCAATACCAATTTCTACTTCTCTAAATGTGTAATCTCTGTAAACAAGAAACTTATTTATAGTTTTGAT
>JAQIXP010002038.1:0-16220 GCA_034700285.1 Proteroiulus fuscus | reverse complement strand
TCATGCACTACTAGCGCCCTCATACGGTCAGGTCACAATAATAATGCCAAGAAATCGGGCCACTCGACGACCCTGGCATAATGCAATATTTTCGATTTATTTATTTATCTTATTTTTGATTTTATTACATGTCATTGAGATAAAGCAATTATAAAAATCGGGCTTTTTTTTTTTAATAACACATGATTTGGAAAACAAAACAAGCAGTGCAAAGTTGCCGTTCACCGGAGTAAATTTTTTGAAATGTTTCCGGTACCTGTAGGCCTACCCTAAATATTGCAAATGAAGAAATTTGAATACGGTATAGTAGACCTAACATTTAAAGTTGTAAATACCATAATATACGTTTGGTGATGAGTTTTAACAACCAGAAAAGTATCACTGTTTAAGAATTTGGTTTTTTTCTGTGCGATGTTATTCTGAAGATTGCTTTCTTTTTTCATAACATTTCTATCTATGTTGAGAATCTAGTTTTAATTGTAAAAACATATTTCTCAAAAATTCACAAGACATTGAAAGTCATAATTTAGTGGTAAGGAAATCTGAGTGGCGTCACACAAAAGTGTTTATTTTTTGATGTCAATAGTTGCTGGAGCATGCTCCATTAATAAAAGCAAGTAATTTTGGAGAAATTTTAAAAAAAGTTTACCATGTATTCATAATGTATATTCTATGTTGAAACCCTTAATGGTTCCCATTCAAGGTTTCCCTGATTGGTAAATTACCTAAAATAATGTAAGCTGTTCTTTGGTTTGATTTATTTACTCCAGCCCTAATAATTTTCGGAAAATTATTATTGCTACAATAGTTACTATTCTTCGGTTTTCCTATTTATCCAAAAAACTTGAAAATGATTACATGTACTTAGGCCTACTATAGAAGTAGTTGAAATGTCATCAACTACTGATATGTCTCGATCATCTCCAATTTATTTCTTAGTAGTCTAGACCTACCAAATGTCTACCAAATTATTTCTTATTTAAATTTTGAAACTCTTACACTCCTTTACTCTTGAAATCTGCTATGATGTATTACATTTACATCATGATTAGGTTTTTATGAGCAAAAAATTTCTATTCAGTAATAGCCAATCCATGTAAATTTACCACATGAAATCAAGTAAGTTTAAAATTGTCATGGGATCCTACTTTTTATTTATTAAATCATAATATTTTCTCATTTTCATGTGAACATTCAAAGTTTAATCATTATATGCTCGCATAACCCAATTGACCAAAAATATATATACCCATTGACCCAAGTCAGTAGATTTAAAGGGAAAGTCCCACTTTAAAAGAAGTTGATTGTAGAAGAAAGAGTACAATGTATGATAAATTAGGATAGGCCCAGAAATTGCAATTGGATTTGAGCCCACTAATCATTAAATAAAATATCCTGAAAATATGGATTTGGTTGAAAATGCAGAGCCCAAGTATGCATCATTTTACTGAGTGTGTGTAGCGCCCTCTACTTAATAAAAGTCATCCGCTCTCATGAAACACATAGACACACATGTCCTAGAGGGCACCACCAAATGTCCGTGTCGACTATCTATGGGAAAATGGCGCCTGATGTGTTTTTAGCAAACATTGTAATTTCTTCAATATGGAAACTGCTGCAATTATTATTCTCACAGTCATTCATATCTAGTAAGTGTGTAGAATTTAAATATTAGGCCTTACTTGCTATAAGGTGGTACTTTCCCTTTTAAGTTTATTTTTATGAAAACTAATAATTTTTAAAATTACTTTTTTATCAAAGAAGTCAAATAAAAGGTATAATTTTAATTCAAAAAAGTCATATTTTATACTTTGACCTGCCTATTAGACACCATGCCATTTATCAACTTGTCCCCTTAGTCACGTTGTAACTATTTTTGTAAGGGGAACTCCTTTGATTGACTGTTAAATAAATTGAGAGCTAGATTCTGTACATGTATATATTTATAAATATACCTAGTGTGCTTGTATTACTGTTATGTTTCTTTTCTCAATAGTTTATTTGATCAAATTGAAATAAACCTATTTCATTAGAATTCCATTGGAAGTATTGAAATTCAATAAAGCCTTAAGTTGTGCTGCCACAAATGTCATTTATTGTCACTCACTAGTATTAACCTTCGTGTGGATTGAAACTAGGTTAGAATAAATTATGTTTTGTACATTGATTTCAATTTTTGCAGGCTATGTATAAATCTCAACGAAGTACAGTCAGTGGCTATTTTCTCGCTGGAAGATTCATGACTTGGTTGCCCGTAAGTTTTTATTGAGCTGTATTTCATAGTCCAAATTTTGAAGGTAATCCGGGCATACTTTTATTATTTTCTATAAAGCTGTATTGGCAAATGCACAATTTGGAAATGATCCATAAATTGAAATTTAATCTCATATTTTTGTTCAATTATCTTTATTATTCCAATAAAAATAGCAAAGTTGAATGGGTCCCATTTCATGAAAATATTCAATCCGAACTATTACTTTAGTTAAATATTAATAGCTTATACTGATTTGCTGTCATATTCCTCTTCAAAAATGATTTTTGGCACAAATCTGCTCGGAATTTTCCGGAATCGCTAAAAGAAACATAAATAAAAATAAAAAAAAAACATATAATGGGAGGTGGAAATCTTTTCATATCAGGTTATTAAAGTTGTGCTTTTGATTGACACGACTTTCAGGTAGGAGCATCCATTTTTGCAAGTAATATTGGAAGTGATCATTTCATAGGACTTGCTGGATCAGGAGCATCTGGTGGCATATCAGTTGGTGCTTTTGAATTCAATGTATTTAATTTAATCCCATTTTTTGTTGACATTTTGCATCTTTGTTGTGTAGAGTACAAGTAATTAATTAAATTTTCTACTTTTTGCAGGCTCTTATTTTATTACAGGTTCTAGGATGGATATTTCTTCCTGTGTATATCGCAAGCAAGGTACAAGTGTAAATATTATTTTGGACCTTAGAATGAATTTAGAATAATCTTGACTACAGTCTAAATGTCAAATAATAATTAAGTTAGGCCTATGAGATCAATTTAATTAAGAGAAATATAATTGCACGTGATCATGCAGTGTACATAGTGGGAGGAAAATAAAACAGAGTTTGATTGAATTTAAATATTTAAGGATTGGAATTTTGGTTGGAAATTTGGGTGCATGTCCTATGCTGGTGAATTACCTTTGAAATTATTTATATTTTAAAAATTTACTTAATTTTCATATTATTTGTTTCAGGTTTGCACGTTGCCAGAATATATGTCCAAAAGGTTTGGAGGTAAAAGGATTCGCATTTTTCTTGCAATCTTATCACTTTTGCTGTATATTTTTACAAAATTATCAGTAAGTTGGGATAAAATAATTTTAATTCCCTAAAATTGAATGGGATAACGGGGATTCCAAAAGTACCTAATTTGCATAACAACGGCTGGTCAATGCTTTTATTTTTGGATACGGTATTTATATTCAGGAAGATTACTTAGGAAGTTGCTAAGGGAATAGAAACTTATTTTATTTCCCGAATTTACACCTGTTATGCAAAGTATCATTTGACTATCTAGGCTTTTCGAGTTTTGATGAATGGTGACTTTTGAAATCCTGGTTATCTACTTTTAGTAAGTACCAGATGCATTTTATTTAAAGATTTATATATTTGGATTTCAGGTGAACCTGTTTTCAGGAGCTATTTTTATTAAAGAAACCTTAGGATGGAATCTATACTTATCGACGTTATTATTGCTGGCCATGACTTGTTTATGTACTGTTACAGGTATAGTCAGACTAATAAAAGATGGGTAGGGATTTATCACAAGTAGTCTTGGAATCATAAAAGTGTAGTTATACAAATATTTTTTTGATAAATCACTACTCATTTATATCTAGGGCGGACTGGCGATGTCCGACCCCACTGGGTACTTTATGCAAATTCTTAATACGTGGACCCTGGGCAGTTCGCCCTGGACCTATACCACATTTCTATGGCTAAATTCACAAGTAGCGAATGGGACAAAAGTTGCTTTTAGGATAATAGCATATATATGGAAAAAATGTATAACTTGAAAATAAACAATGTTAAAAGGGCAAAATTTGGTGAACAGATGAACAAAATCTATATTTTATAGGGAATTTGCTAATTTTTGTTAAATAATTAAATTAGTTAAGTAATTTGAGAAATAAAAAGCTTAAAAATGCACATTCACTAGTTTGATTTTGATTAAATTTGCAGGAAAGTGAAATAAATTAAGTGTAAAGTAGCAAATGTGCACATCCATTAGTTAGTCTATTGAATAAAAAGAATAAAAAAATGAGCGAAAATTGTAATTTGGCTACTTGTCTTGAAATAAAAATCCAGGTCTCGAGAAATTTTTAAAAGATGAACTAACGAATGGCACCATTCGCTACTTGTAACTATTAGGAATGATAACTTGTTGGATAGTCGCTACTGGTCACTTTTGTAATTTTAGCAATTATTGGTTAAATTAATTTCTGTAACTTTAGGTTCATTAAGTCACTTCCAGGATCTCATTTTTTGAAAAAAAATTAGCTCATTTGCTACTTGTGAATTTAGCCATCGATTTGTTAGTTTATAAATTTGCTATTATTTTTGATTTGAATTAATTGAAATTCTGTGCATTTTTAGGAGGTCTCGCTGCAGTGATTTACACCGACACATTGCAGTTTTTTATTATGATTATTGGCGCAAGCGTTCTAATGATTAAAAGTCAGTTAATTTACTTTAATCAAGTCACATTCATGCCATTTCTTTAGGACTCATTGTTGACTTATTTGCTCTTTGTGTCGTAGGTTTTCTCGCTGTTGGCGGAATTGAAGGTTTAAAGGAAAAATATCAGTACGCCATACCCAGTGTGGGTATACCCAACACCACTTGCGGTATTCCAAGAGCGGATGCTTGGACGATGCTCCGTGATCCAATCGATTCGGATATGCCATGGCCGGGTTTTCTGTTGGGACAGACCCCAGCTTCAATATGGTATTGGTGCACTGATCAAGTAAATGCCTAATTGCATTCGTATATTAATTGCTAGCTAGGATTGAAGCTCAGTGCTTTAGTAAAACATGTTCGGTACTTGACACATGCATAACATGATGTGCATGCTTACCGTTTATACAATTAGCTAAACAGTATGCATTCACTGTGATTAACTAGTTGGCGCCAATGTTGCCAGTATATTTAATGCTGTTTTTAATTGCATATTTATACTTTTTTTATTTTAGATGATGGTTCAAAGGGCATTGGCTGCTAAATCTCTCTCCCATGCTCAAGGAGCAACATTATTCGCTGGCTATATCAAACTGTTGCCGGTCTTCTTGATTGTGATGCCGGGAATGATTAGTCGAGTACTGTATCCAGGTGATTGTATATTTAGTTGAAAAGTTGAACAGATATGAGTAAATAATAGTTTATGGCTATTTAATCATATCTTTGCTTAGTTTAGGTAAAAAAACCATTACAGGTAAGGATAATGAAAATAAAACTGAGTTTTATTTTCATTATCCTTACCGGTAATGTATTTTTTACCTAAACTAAGCTTGTCCATATTATTTTCCTTTTCCTTTTTCTAAACGTTATATTAAAAAAAAAAAAACAAGCTGATTTGATATCGATGGCTTTATTTGCAAGTAGCGAATGAGCCGGCCAATTTTCCAAAAATGAGATAAGTGAACAATTGTGATCCTGGAAGTGTCCCTATTTCACCTAAAGTTACAGAAATTATTTAAACCAATAATTGTTAAAGTTACAGAAGTGAAGAGTAGCGAATATCCAACAAGGTATCATCCCTAAAAGTTACAAGTAGTGAATGGTACCATTCCTTAGTTAATTTTTTAAAAATTGCTCGTGACATGGGTTTTTAAGTTTTTTATTTCTGAAATTACTTAATTAATTTACTAATTTAATTATTTAACATAAATTAGCACATTCCCTATAAAATATATATTTTGTTAAATCTGTTCACAAAATGTAACTCTTTTAACATTGTTTCTTTTCAAATTATACATTTTTTCCATAAAAATGCTATTATCTCGAAAGTTACTTGTGAATTAAGCCATAGATATTGTCCTTTGCAGTAAACTGCCAATTTAAAAATATAAAATTTGAAAAAATGATAATTTGCAGATGTGGTTGGTTGTGTAAAACCAGAATTATGTGAAGAATATTGCGGTAGTCGCCTTGGGTGTTCGAATCTCGCTTATCCTAAATTAATTTTAGAACTTATGCCTGCAGGTAAGAAACGTGTCTATAATTAACTTTAGGAGCTGTTTGTAAATGAAGTTGAGCTTAGAGGCTGGACTGTAGTTCTATTTATGTTATTCATGATTTAGTTTGGAAATAGGGAAATGTTTCCTTTGATTGAAAAATTTCTTTTAAATTGTTCAGGAATGCGTGGCATCATGTTTGCCGTCATGCTGGCAGCTTTAATGTCCGATTTGACTTCAGTTTTTAATAGTGCCAGTACTTTGTTTACGATGGACATGTGGCGATTTATACGGCCGAGAGCTAATAATTCGGAACTTCTCATTGTCGGGAAGTATGTTTATGTTATTGACTCATGAAAAGTCTTATACTACGATTGAACATTAGGTAAAATGAGCTTATATTCAGCAAATTTTTATTTTATTTCAGATCATTTGTAGTAGTCATGGTTGCTGCTAGTATTGCTTGGATTCCTATTATTCTTCAGATGCAAGGGGGCCAACTTTTCATTTATATACAAGCTATATCAGCATATTTGTCACCACCAATTGCAGCCGTTTACTTAGTTTCTGTTTTCATCAAGAGATTAAATGAAAGCGTACGTATATTCGCTGATTTTGGTTATTTATTTATGTTTATTGCGATGCCTAATTTCTTCATAAAAGAAATTTATGATATTTTAAATGGTTGACTGTTAAATAATTGATATCAATGGCTTGATTCTCAAATAGCGAATGAGCCATTTCTCAAAAATGAGATAATTGTACCGTTGTGATCCTGGAAGTGCCTTAATGAACCTAAAGTTACAGAAATTAATTTAACCAATAATTGCTAAAATTACTGAAGTGAACAGTAGCGAATATCCAACAAGTTATCGTACCTAAAAGTTTACAAGTAGCGAATGGTACCATTCGTCAGTTCATCTTTTAAAAATTTCTCGAGACTGGATTTTTATTTCAAGACAAGTAGCAAAATGACAATTTTCGCTTATTTTTTGATTCTTTTTATTCAATAGACAAACTAATGGATGTGCACATTCGCTACTTCACACTTAACTTATTTCTCTTTCCTGCAAAATCATCAAAGTCAAACTAGCGAAATTGCATTTTTAAGCTTTTTATTTCTCAAATTACTTAATTAATTTACTAAATTAATTATTTAACAAAAATTAGCACACTCCCTATAAAAAAATATACATTGTTTTATCTGTTCACCAAATTTCAGCCTTTTAACATCGTTTACTTCCAAGTTATACAGTTTCTCCATAAAATGCTATTCTCTCAAAAGCAACTTTTGGCTTATTCGTTATTTGTGAATTAAGCTATTGATATGGTCCATAAACTTAAAATATTTCTTTTTTTTCTTATAGGGAGCATTTTGGTCGCTAATAATTGGGTTTGTTGTTGGTTTGACCCGAATGATACTAGATTTTAACTACACAGAACCTGCTTGCGGGGAAATTGACACCAGGCCTTCTTTCATCGCCAAGCTTCACTATATGTACTTTGCAGCAATTTTATTTTGGATGACGACCGTGTTGGCCATTGGAATAAGTTACTGTACAAAACCCCCTGACGCTGCGCAGGTAATTGTCGAATCGGTGTTATTTAGGATAGGAAATTTATTACTTGCACACGTAATTGCATTCAATGCTTGTATTTTATAGTTGATTCGCACAACATACTGGACCAGATTTGATAAAGAAACCAGGGCCGATGAAACTGAGCACATTGAATTAGTGGCAACAAATATGGCCGCTAACGATGAAAATTTAAAAACCACAACAGAGATTAAGAATGGAACTATAAACCATGAAGGAGGTAATATTTTTGTTTTCTCTTATCAAATGAAGTTTTTATTTGTTATTCCATGCATGACTCTTTAATGGACTATTTGTAAGTTACTTGATGATTTTACTCGTTGGATGATTGTAACTATAGAACGTTACATTAATTATGACCCATAAGGATTGCCAATTTTATCTTAAAGGGACAGTCCCACCTTGTAGCAAGTAATATTTACTTTGTACACACTTGCTAGATATGAATGGCTGTGACAATAATAGCAGCAGCAGTTTCCATATTGAAGAAATCATGACGTTTGCCAAATACATGTTAGGCGCCATTTATCCATCACTGAAAGTTGATGGCGCCCTCTAGGACTTTCATCTCTACATGTTCCATGAGAACTGATGCCTTTTATCCAGTAGAGGGCGCCACATACTGTCAGTAAAATGGCTTACTTGGGCTTCACATTTTCAACCAAATTCATGTATTCAGGACATTTTATTTAATGATTGGTCCATGGGCTCAAATCAAATAGCAATTTTCATGCCTTTCCTAAGTTTTCATGTTCTTCATCCTACAACCACCTTCTTTCAAAATATGACTTTCCCCTTTAAGAATTTTTGGTATTGCTATCTTGGTGATGGGAAAGTGGTCATGTTGTCACATCATTTTAAAGGTGTTTTTTGTCACAAATCATTGAAGTGGTGTGAGAGTGGATATTTTTGGGCCAAAACTTTTTGGCGAGTTTTCGTAAAGGTTCTAAAATAATATTTTTCTGCAGAATATCAAGAATCTGAACCATTACCAAAATGGAAGCAAGCATATTACTGGTTTTGCGGCTATGATTATGGAGGGCGTGCGGCTCAGCAAGCAGTTGTGATGCGGGATCATTTAGAAAAATTATCGAGTCTTCATCAGAGCAGGTGGGCCAAAATTATTTTAAATGTTAATTTGGTTATTATCTTGGTACTTGGTGTTTTCTTGTATATATTCTTCAGTGCAATAATGCCATTCCTGTAATGTTTGTTGTGTTTTAACACACGATTACCTCTACTTAACGAAAGTAAGACATTTTTCATTGGAGAGGGATTTTAGATTTCATGAAAATAATGATCTAAAATATTGGTAGCTAAAATATGCTAACAAATGGAATTAATTTTATACAGAGAAAAATATTTGCACAATGTTATAATTGTATGCGATTGTAAATATTTTTATACAGAAGTATATCTACTTTCTATTGATTAGAAAGTTATGGACTTATTTTGGTTGAGATTAAAAATTCATATGGATTTTATTGGCTCATTTTTTTATTCCCTTTAATAATAATAAAACAAAAAAAAAAAAAATTTTTTTTCAACAATTTTATTACAAATTATTTTATAGTAGCTAATAAAAACTTAAATTATGTTTCCTTTGATCCAATTTCCTTCTCTTTAATTGCTTGTAATTTCAGTGCTTTTTTCTGCAGGGAAGAAACTTTATTATTATTTCTACAATTTTTAAACTTAGAATTTTATTTAAATTGTCTAATTAATCACACCTTAAGTTTCACAGCTTTATCGTGTAGTGAGACCATTTCCTTTTTAATGGCAGCTAATTTTGCTTGGTACTGCGCTATCCGAGTAAACTTCAATAAAAATGATTTAATAAAATCAAAATTTGTTAATACAGTGAGATATTTTTTGAAAAAGTGATATTATACTATTCATATTTCTATGAAATGTGGTGGCACTTTAGAGAATATGCATATAGGCCTACGGTACCATTTCTTCTAAGTTTAATGATTGTTTTGCATCGGCATATCGTGAATTTTCCTGCTGCACAGTTTCTATCAGTACTTCTTGATTACGACTGAAATAATAGCATAGATATATTAAATTTGTCCTTTACATTTATACATGCTATTCAGAATTTGTATACAAACGGTCTTTATACTTACTTTAATTCATCTAAAGGCGTTGTTATAGATTTTAAATTATCTACATAAAGCTCGAAGAATCCTGTGCAGAATTTCTCTATTGATGAAGGACTGCTCCTACCATCTATATAATTTTTATTTTGTCAGTGATTATTAATAACATATGGATGACTGGTATGTAACCCTATGATTTAGTCAAGTGCATAAGTCAAAGGTTACGATTTAACCTTAGAAAACTGCAAGTCTTTGACAGTAGGCTACTTGGACAAGAGCTGATACCAACCTGCACTGCATTATGTGACCTACCTTCATAAGTATTTTCTTTTATATTACAGGATATTAGATCCACGGCATTGTCAACCACTTCTCCCTTATTCGACATGTTATTAACTGTATCCTTATTGATAATACTGTATATTACTGGCAATAATTAATATACTTTAATCCGAAATACCAACAAGAAATGCGGACAACAGAAATCCTGTGAAAGATCCATAGTTTAGAAGTATGACAGCTAGATGGCGATAGCGAGGGAACTACAGGTATGTGAACAGCTGTTTTATGTACAGCAATATTTAATATTTTAACTAAAATTAAGTTATTATGGTTAAAAACGACAGAACCAAAAATGTCAACTGCAAGAAAAGTAAAGGGCGTCCTTATTGATTTAAGTGGGACTTTGCATATCGAAAACACCCTAATAAGTGGAGCTGCAGAAGCTTTGCAAAGGTACAACTATAGATGGGTACCAGCCAAGGAGGTTGTACCAGCTCATAGAAATAGAAATATAACATCTAAAAAGCTTTAGAGCACAAGTAGCGAATGTTCAATGGGATAACATGGCTCATTCGCTACTTGTGCTCTAAGCTATCAACATGTTCAGCTTGGTCCAATTGAAAAGTAATGAAATAATTAAATTTCTAGTTTGATTAAAAAATTTGAAACAAACTTTTTTTTAAAAAGCTATTGATAATTGCATGTAAAGTAAACTGCTACTCCAATATCATTTAAAAATTGAATAGCTGAGATCAAAAAACCACACGAGTCCATTTAGTTACATAAAATTGTCGATATATGAAGTGTTTCTCTAGCGAATAAATCAATAAATAATTTGGGCAAGATAAGAAAAAGTTGTGATTAATTTTTGACCATTGAAGATGAAAAATGTCTGAATATCATGAATACCCGATTTTGGGTATAGGGTTGAGGTGATCGAACTCATAACAAGTAGATTCTCTTCGAGGGAACCAAAATGGGATGGTGCCATATATGGATGGTGCATCCCATAATGCAAATATATATCTTATAAATTATGCTCAGAATTCTAAAATAACTTATTTTTAAGAATTCTGGATTTTCTTTAAAGGCATTTTTCTCAAAGAGAAAAATCTAGACTCATTTGGTTTTTGTTCTCCACTCTTCAGTTGCAACTTTTTAAAAAAAATGAACAGTATAAAAACCTATTGAACTAATTTATGGATGTATCATATAACTATCAAGGATTTGTAAATGGAGACAGATTTTCAATTGATGTAAATGTTTTGCCAAGATTAGTCTGAAAGTGCAAAATTAGTCACATAATATTTGAACTGTCTTATTGGTTTAAATGCAGGCTTCAATCAAGCAATGTTGGTATTCGGTTCGTAACAAATACGTCTAAGGAATCCAAACGTGTTTTACACGCTCGCATTTCCAATCTTGGACTAAATGTTCGGCCAGATGAGATGATCACTTCGTTGACTGCGGCCCGAAGTTTTGTAGATTCTGAAAAACTACGGCCATTGCTTTTCTTGGAAGATGTGGCAAAGGAAGATTTTGAGGGTAAAGTACCGGAAAATTTTAATCTGATGAAATCTTTTAAAACTCTAATGTGATATAAATATGCATGTTTGTTTTGGTTCATTTTGCTTTGTCTTTGCAGGCGTTGAAAAGGAACCGTATAATGCCGTCGTCATTGGTCTGGCTCCGAGTTATTTTAACTACGATTCTATGAATCAGGCATTTAGGTATTTTAAAATGAAAACAATTTCTTTTATTACGATACCGAACATCATTCTCGGCCATCACATGCATATATCTTTAATTAGGTTACTCTTAGCAGACAAACAAATCCCATTGATTGCAATTAACAAAGGACGCTATCATCAAACTACCTGTGGTCCATCGTTAGGCCCAGGTCCGTTTGTAACAGCTTTGGAATATTCGACGGATAAACAAGCCATAGTTATCGGAAAGCCCGAGAAAGAATTTTTCATGTCTTGCATTAAAGAATTGGGATGTTCTGCCGAGGAAACTGTTATGATTGGTGATGTATGTTTATGACATTTTTTTTTGTGAGGCTAGTTTAGAGATTCTGCAGTTTATTTGCAGTCTTAAACTGCAGGCAAACTGAAGTTTGATTACTTTTCTGAGCGTTTATGAAACAAAAATCTCCGTAATTTGTGTGGAAAACGTGGAAGGTTTTTTTTGACAGTTTTTCTGCTTTTTGTGTACGGTATTTCTGTTATTTTTCTACAGTGTTTCTGCATTTTTCACTCATTCCAGTGACAGAAAAAATTGTAGAAAGCTGTAGAAATAAACTTGCACGTTTTCTACACAAAAATTGCACAAATTACGTAGGTTATTTTTTTATAAATTCTGCAGTTTAAGACTGCAAATAAACTGCAGCAGAATTTTATTTTGCTGGGATTGCATTCCAGAAAAAAGAAGTCATTCTAATATTTTTATGAGAGTGCATTGTCCATGTAGCACATTTATTTTTGAATTAACTACAAATTGTATGTATTGGTTTATTTATGCAGGACGTAAGAGATGATATTAAAGGGGCTCAAGATGTAGGAATGGTTGGCATGTTAGTAAAAACAGGCAAGTTGGTTGTCCATTATGCCCAGGGGTGAGGCCTGGATTTTCAAATGGGGGTGTTTTTTATTTTTTTTTTTTTGGGAAGGAGGGAAGGGGGGCCACCGACGCACGTGTCTAGCGAAGTTCAGGGTCTAAGACGAGAGATAAAATGGAATACAAAACTATACATGAAACTACTAAACTTTTTTCATGAATTTATGATGACTGCACAGTGAAAAAGTACTAGCTGCAGTAGTATTACAGTTACTTGCACTTCATTATGTAATTATCTGTGATAAAATTGTTTTTCGACTTTAGATTTCTCAAAGTGTAATGAAACACATTTACAGCACAACTTGCCATAAAAATGGTGTGATTTGTTTTCTTTTTACTTGGAATGCAATGTTTACTGCAGATGTATTTCATAAAACATAAAATCCAAAACCCGGCTACCCTTTTACTGCAGGTAAGAATTGCAGCATGAAGTAACTGCAGTAACAATACTTGTTTTACTGTCCCTCACCTTAATAATTAGAATTTTTTCGAAAATTTTTTTTCTGGGATCCAGCGATCATGCAGTTCTAAGCCTAAATGGCCGCTTGTTGACGCCAGTTTCTAGTGTTGACAAATACGGCTTATAAATGAACAATTTGCTGATTCACAATACCGTATCGATTAGGGACCGTCTAATCTTAATTAAATTTAACAGTATTGTAACTTAGTTAAATATAAAGTTAGATTTAGAACTCCTTTGAAATACTATCTTTCAACGCTTATTTTCATTTAATTTTTTGTTTATAGGAAAATATCGAGACGGAGATGAGAACAAAATTGATCCTCGGCCCAACTATGTTTTTGACAATTTTCCAACTGCTGTTGATTATATCTTGGAAAATATGATTTAAAATGTTCTTGGCTTTAAAGTAAGCCACATTTGTAAGCACAATTTATTGGCGGTTTGCTGTGAAATAAGTGAATTTGAATGAACAAATTCACTATGGATGTAAAATTTTAAATCTACGGATATAAGGGATATAACGTAAGGATTTAATAGGCAACTGTAAGTAGTGGCACATTATACTTACGTCATTAGTGTGTTTGACATTATACAAACTTTGTATTGCAGTGAGACATAGGCGCATTTAGACCTGCGGTTAGGGGGGGGGGGGCCCGGTGGAATTTTACAATGTATTTCAGATCTCAAGGGGGGGGCCCGGAGGAATTTTGCCATGTATTTCAGAGCTCAAGGGGGGGGGGGGCCCGGGCCCCCAGGCCCCCCCTAAATGCGCCTATGGTGCATTATATGCCTATAGAACAATGTTAACAAGTGGTCAGCACACGTCATTAGGCAAGTCTTTTCGTGCATTTCTGTTTTTTTACGGAAAAGGAAACTTACCTTGTGCGAAATATTCGTTTCATATTGTTAGTTGACACGCGAAGTAATAAATTGCATCTGAAAAGCAACAAGGGAAAATTATTGTAAATTAATCAATATCAATATGCAGTCTATATATTTGAAAAATAGAAAAGATATCTTAAAGATATAATTTGTATGCATGATTTCTGGTGTGTGTTATACATTGTAATTTCATATTGATGTCATCGCATCATTTCACTTCCTTATAGTGGCTTTCAAACAGCAATTAGGAACGAGTTTTTGATGCATTCTGGGATTGTGTGTGAATTCAGGAAGTACTGAAAGGATCCCTTGTGTATAAAAAAGCGTTTTTGCGATATCATAATTTAACTCATTGCCGATGTTAATTAGCATCCAATTTATGACGTACATTTAAATTAAATAATTACTTAATTAATTACTTTCGGCAGTATACAGATTTAATAATTAATGAATCCCATCTCATTGCAAGTAAGTAAGTCACATGGCATTTTATCCCATTGCAATGGGATCCCTTTTTATTCTTTTTTAAATTCTTATTCTAAAAATACATATTTTTACTAAGTCTCACTATATAGTCAGACTAATCTTATATTAGTTTATATTTTACACCACCAAGTGACCAGGAATGGAATATTCGGTTGGGCGTACATGTAACGTGCACGTGTAGAATTATGCAATTACCAATGGCATAAGTTCGTTGAAACCAATATTTTCTTTCTTGTTTGCCAGGTGGTGTAAAATAAACTAAGCTATCAGGTTTGTCTGAGATTAGTCTTATTACGCAGTCTCATTTGTCTCATGAATCCCATTGGAGTTTCTGATGAGACCATGGGAATATTCACTTTTGATTTAGGTTTAATCTTGTTATAACAAAAATAAGTTGTATGAGACAGTAAAAATCATGGGTGTATTGGACATTATAAATAATGCAGTGTGCAATTATAGTGTCACATTACATTGCACTACATTAATTAAAACATTCATATATACTTTATCCAATTTGAAGAATCTCATTGCAACGAAATTCACTTATCTCATATAACTGTTCTCAATGGTTTAACTATAGTCTCATTCACGAGTCCCATTGTTAATATTAGCCCCATTGAATTTTCCAATGCATTTTTACTAGAGACCTATAGGCGAATTACGTTTCCTAGGATTAAAAATTGTTTCTAAAAACTTTCATGAATTTGCTATATATATCATTGCATTTACGAGCATGATTCTGATGATCTGTCTGGTCAATACTGCGTTAACAGTTTAATATCCTATAGGTCAAATTTATGTTATAATTAAATGACCCATTTAGATTACATTTTTCTAAAGCAACTGCAATTATACTATATCACGTGTGGGATTTAATGTCCATGGTAGACTTTCTGGACATTCCCATGCACTAGTCAGCTAATATAGCAAAATGGTTTCTATCCGACTTTCGTCCGGTATCTCTTGTTAACCAGTGAAGTGGCTGTTGATTTGCTCATTTTATCTATTAATCGTTATTTGCTTTTGCTCCGTGGTTAATGAGTTGTTTCACCAAAGGAATTAAAGCCTTCTGAGTAGTTCTTTCATGTGGTTTGCGTGTTGATAAATAAAAGTTTAAGCAGTTAACCAATAACGCATTTAAATGAAGACCCTGGAAGCTAGCAAACAATGAATACATTGTTGCATTAATGGTTAGTGTCAATTAGGGGCAGCAAGGTACAGGGTGTTATGGAATATTTAGTCTTTGAAATATAGCAGTAAATGGTAAATAGATACAATTCGTATATTTAATACAGGCAAGATTGTCTGTGGGAGTTTATATACTAATAATTACGTTATAGTTAATGCAGTATAATGTATATCCAGATCGTGTCTTAAATTTTATAAATATTTCAATTAATTTTCCAAGGTTGTAAGGCATAATGTACCGTTAATTAATTTTCTCTGGTTGTAATCAAGAATGTTAGATTCGCAAAATGAATGCAATTTGTATTAAGGGAACTGTCCACACTTTTAAAAAATGCATGCTCCTATGGGAATCTCCATGTTAAGTACCGGTACAAATTAATCGATAATGG
>JAQIXP010002037.1:0-16221 GCA_034700285.1 Proteroiulus fuscus | reverse complement strand
ATGATAGAGTTAAGAACTACTTGTAAACTGAATAACTACAGCGTATGACAAGGTAATAACGCTAAAACACGCCTAGTGTCATGATCTTCTGATTGTGTCCTCACGATCAGGCTGTAAAATTTAAGTGGCAGGTCCATAAAGTACACTCATTGTCAGTCCACCTTTAAAACTGACGTTTTTCTTTATACTAAAGATATACCTACCTGGGTACCTATTTTTGTTTTTAAACTGTGTTCTATGAAAACTAGTGCAAGCGTCAGATTTTCATATATTAGAAATGGAAAATCATTTTTTTATCTTTGTAGTGTAGATGAGGTAAATTAATTAATAATACTAACAATTAGAATGTTATCATATCCAGGTGGAATGAAGCCAAAATAATTTGGAATGGAACAACGCCATTCGTTTAGTGAAATCAGTTAAATTGAGCATGCTAATGTGACAAATGTTTGTTGTACAGTAGTTTAGCTTTATTTTGCAGATAATAAACAATACGTTTACATTTTTTAACAAAAGAAAAAAATAAGTTACTCAAATTACGTGAAACGATTAACAATTAAGTAGGCTTAATGAACATAATGGAATATACAATAATAATGCAATTAGGCAAGGAATCCCAATGTATGTGGTGGCATTGAATAGATTGAAGGACCGGCAGCAATTCGGTTTACATTTGGTGACAAGGAAACCCTGTAAAAAGAAAAAGAAAAAAAACATCTTTAAAAGTGGTAAAAAAAACATTTCATGGAAAATACAATGGTCCAAGGCTGTGTGTGTATAATAACAAAACAAAAAAATACATAATGTTTGAATTTAATGCCTTCACAAAATTTGAAAAAAAATGGTTACGTGCCTCAGCCTTACATTATAAAATGAAATTGATTACAATGCATTGATGTCACATATTGAGGGGTCTCCTCCCTAAATACAATTCAATTTTGAGCTCAAGGTTTTGGGATGAGATATATAATTTGTACCAGAGAAAGTGAAAAAACGTTTCTCTGCATTAATTGAGTCTGAAGTTGTAAAATAAACTTAAGGCAATGTCTATACAGGGTGGTCCTAAAATTGTAACCGCTGTAGGACCTATAGTTCTTAAATAATTAAATGCAAGGAAAATGCATTTTGCAGGATTGAAGAAGTGCAATATTGCTGCTCTACAGCCAAAGTGTTAGGCACCTATAACTACAGAAAATCTTTTGAGAAAAATGCATTTAACGTTTAGTCATTGAATGTGAAAAACTCAATTTTGAATTATTGCAGTTTAATAGGACACTAGCTTTAAAAAATATGATGGAATTTAAGGGGTTTTATTAAAATTAAAGGCATTTTTATTATTGAAGAAAATAAAAACCCAGCTGACCTGAGAGCCCTATCCAATCTCCATAGGTCAACTATGCTATTAAACAAGTTCAAAATAAGAGCATATACAGTAGCATACTTAATTTTTCTGTAATGTACTCTTAGAGACTTTCAAATTCATGAGTTATAATATCATTTGACTTGTGGAGGTAGATAATTAATTTGTGTGGATTTAGATATAATTGATAGGCAGTTTAACTGATTACATCTAACTTAATAAACTTTTCCTCAGGTAAATTAGCTTATTATTAAGAATTTTATCAATAAGAACTCATCTAGTTTTTACATGGTGGCCAACATTTGCATTATTATTCGTAATACTTAAGAAATTTTTCTGGCCTAGTTGATTTACTTGTAAAACAATAAATCCTGACATTAAGATTAATTTTATTTTTTTGTGCCAGAAAAAGTATAATTGACTAAATTTGGATTTTGACAACTCTTGTATCTAGTGTAAGCATAATTATATTTATAATCAATTCGCATATTAACACTTGACAGCTCAATTATACCTACATTGAAGAAAAAAAAAGTTTTCAAGAAAGTTTCAAAATTCTTATGCTATGTTAAGTGACTCATGAGGTTCCTGTCTTGAATAATAATTTTTTCTGAAGGAATTTAATCAATTCAAATGCATGGAAATATCAAACTCATGGACCCTGTTAAATATCTTTCGACACTGAATAGACTAGGCCTACAATATGCAGACTTTGATCCCTAAAAGTGTCAAAAAATTTTTAATGTTACCGGTGTCAATTTAAAGAGGCTGCTAGTGCTAGCATTGGAAATTTGGACTTTTTAATTTACAAAACTAATACAGAAAGGCCTGCCTATTGTAAAATAAATGCAAATTTATTTGAATGGTAGATTTGATGCATTAATTAGTCATATTGGTTTGGTGGTATGGCTATGTACAGCTTTTTCGACCACATGATTCTTAATAGGCTGAGTGCACTTATGAAGCCTCTCAAATGTATTTTAATTGTCTAATTCGTGAAATTTTAAAACTGGGCAGAAATCCAAATTATTCAGTAGAATAGCTAAACAATGGTGTTCTCAATAAAATGAATAATGCATGCTTGTTTTTCTACGTGTGTGTATGTATATATGGCCTCAATGCATAGTGTATAAATAAAATGGCACCTAAATAAACTAACCCAAATTACAATAGTTAGTAGCTTACAAACGTATACTAACTAGGGTTTCTGTGCTTGTCACTGAAGCCATGCATAATTGAAAAGCTGAGATCAAAAATCACATGAGTCCATTCTTGCTGAAAGTGAGATATTTGCATAAAATTGTAATTCTATCCACTAAAGCAATAAAAAATTGGGGTGAGATGGGAAAAAGTTTCTCAATTTGACCACTGAAGGTTAAAAATGCCAGAATCACTATGTGCAAAATTTTGGGTATTAGGTACATGTAACCAAATTTGGGCATAAGGTTAAAGTGGGACTCAAAACAAGTAGATTTTCTTTTGAGAGAACCAAAATGTGAAGGTGCATACCAAAGCACAAGATTCTATCTTAAAAATTAAGCTCAGAAATTTAAAATTTAACTAATTTTATTGCAATAAATCTGGATTTTTTTCAAAATTCATTTTTCTCACAATTAGAAATCTGGACTTCTGTGGTTTTTGATCTTAGTTCTTCAATTGTTATTAAAAACAATTTTTTAAGAAAATATTTATAGCTCGCCATTCTTTAAGCAGAACTGTAAAACTGCAAGAATTTTTTTTAATATATTGAAAATATTTGTGAAATTTCAATCCAATTTGAATCACGAAATGATGAAACTCGAACTAATAATTACTTAAAAAATGTATCCAATTTTCTTACTTGCATTACTAAATCGGTGCCAGCAATATTTTAGCAAATTTTTAGCAAATTTTGTTGTTCTGCACAAATTCTTCTACTGGGGACTTTGTGCTGGACAATATAAAAGCTTATTAAAATTACCCGTGCAAACGGGTTCAAAATTTAATTACAATATTTATAAAATCCTACATTTATAAAATAAAATTGATGTGCATAAAAATTCGGCAAACTCACCCATCCACCTTGTTGGGTAATCCAAGGGGCCATTTCCCGTTCTACGAATGCGCCGAAATATTCGATAATGCACAGCACATAATCCACATGGCCCTGCTGGACACAGTCCACTGCCAATCCTCCAGCCATTGCAAAAAGGGCCACAATGCGGCCCAATGTGATGGCTTCTTCTTTGGGAATTATTGCAGAGGCCAGGGTGAAAAATACATCGCGAACTATTCGCTCTTCGGTCAGGGTTCGGCATATCTGCCTGCAAACACTCTCGTATACTTTGGGATGCCGGCTTTCTAGATCTTTACCTAACATGTTTAAATAGTGGAAAGTCTCGCCAGCTCCGCCGTAGCTGGTTGTCATGTTGACCACACTTCGCAAGCGCTGAAGACCCAATTTTCGATGGAAAATTGCGCTCCTTCTGAACCTGGCCCGTATGTATTGGGCGCAGAGCCCTTTGGCTTCGGTGGCAATGACAGAGGATGACCATTGGGCAAGGTTTCCCCAACCGATGGTAGTTGACAGCCGTCGGGTGACTACGGCACCTACTTGACTTAACCGTCTCTTGGTGGCATTTCTGGCCTGTGGCAGGCCACCGTTGGGAGATCCACTTGGGCCATTTGCAGTGGAGCTTGGTGAAGTGGCTTGAAGTAAGCTGGCACCGCTGCTGAATCTTCTTCCACTCCTCCAGCCGGGGGGACTTGACCCTTGCCTGGACAAACGTTCTGTGCCGTACATTACGTCCAGTGGACAGCACGAAACGTTCGGTATGGACGACATCAATTGAATGCTCTGCAAAATGTACGTGCCTCTTTATTAAAATGAAACCTGTTTATCTGCAATTGTAATTCTATATACAATCTGAAAAACTAACCAGCCAGAGTTTAAGCGTGGTAACCTTGACCAATTACACTTTTCAATTGAGAAGTTATTTGCACTTTGGGAGGGAAAACATTTTAATTTTTTATTTATTCAATATCATCATACCGTAGTGCTGATTTTTTCTTTATTTCTGATTGACATCACGAGTAATCACAGTCGTTCTAGCACATTATAATGTGCTTTTGACTTACGAATCAAATATTTTTTATTGTATTTTAATTAAAATTTAATTACTGGTTTTCCAGTCTTAATACTGCATCGGGGTTGACAGTTTGATTAGGCATCAAAATTATTGCACTTGTTATATTAACCTACAAGGTAAGAAATTGAAGGGTTTTCATGGTGTTTTCTGGAATGTTTGTCCTTGAAATAGGTCAGGTTTTCAATAAAACTCAACCAAATTTACAAAATTTTTAAAAGTATTAATAATTAATTGAAAATTCGGCATTGCCAAAAGAAATCATTTTTTCAAATTGCTCGGTTATTTCATGTTTTTCAAAGAAATTTATAACAATATTTTATTTTTTGGTTTTGTCCCTCTTTTATAAAGTAGTTTGTTTATCATGCTTTACCAGATTAGTCTGGTGTAATGATAAATTTTATTGTTTCAAGAGTTAAATTATTAATACAAATCTTCCAAATTAAAATGAATAATGCGGTACTAGTCCCATATAGGCTACTTGATTAGTTTTTGATGATTACTTCTATTTGAATTAATTAAACTAAAATACTAACCTGCTTCAGATGCAATATTTCTTCAGATATTTCCTTAATCCTGCGAATTGGCCTGTGGTTTTAAGAAATCATCGTATTCTATGTAGCCTATAAAACATAACCCAACTGTTTAAACTAATCTGCAGGTACCAGTATCTGTCAGTATTTTTGAAAACAACAACATAGTCCTATTTGCAGTCACGCACTATTATATGTTGAAACCACATGTGTGATATATGTTATGAGTGTTTACTCATTTTTAAGTAATACAATAGTCTGGTAATATAAAACCAAATTGAACATATTACCATTAAAAGGCGACTCTTATTGCTGCATTCATCTCTGCATTTATGGTGAGAGCCCAACTCCAACCTATTCACAGGTTGAACATTGTATAGCAAATTAGGGTCAGTTTGCAATGGGTCAATGCTTTTTATTCCAAATTAGGACAAAATTCGCCCACGGTTAAGTAGGGATGAAATGCAGGTGGAAACGTAGGTGTTCTAGGGTTTGTTCAAAGGTTTTATGGGGCCGGGTTTAGTGAACGCATAAATAGTTATCTAATAGACGAAACAACCTTAACTAATTTTGGAGGTTGTTCACATTTAACGCAGGGAACAAACAAAGAACAAGTAAAATATGCTGAGTAATTTATTTATGAATCTACAAAAATTCTGAAAATATCGTACTGTTCTGATCAAGCCTCTGAAATTTCTGTACTCATATAGGCTTATATGTGAAATTGCTAACATGCATACATATTTTGTTTGTAATTTTTCAGCAGCAGCATTTTCAAGAAAATTAAGTGTTGAAAAAGTTAGCACTTTTGTCAATTTTTGATTCTTTCTATTCCATCCCCATCCCTCCTCCCCTTCTCACAAATTGGCACATACATATATATGTATATATACTATAGTCACCCAGCCGGCCCCCGCAAAAATTTCAAATGATCGATTAATGGTCATTGATCATCATTAATTTGAATCAATTAAGTTTGAAATTAGATGTTGACTAATCCAATCAGTGACTTAATTCAGATGTCATTTGCAGCTTTATCCCAAAGAAAGTATATCCACATAGGCCGCGCAATTATGTAAATTTTTGATTAAAAATTAAGCCCTATAGGGCTTAATAACCTATAGGTTATGTCGTGCCAGCATTTTGTGTAGCTGCATAGCCTGCATTGAATGTCTATCAGCGGTATTCACCAATCTATATTAAAATTAAACTCAAGGTTAGGCCATTGAAATTACATTACCTAACTTCAAGTTTAAATGTAATTAAGGTTGGTGAATACGGCTGTAAGTGATAAATTACAATAAATTTGTAGGATATTTTGACCAGTTATAGCCTATTTAGTCTTCCTGAATTCGCAAGAATTTCAGAAATAACATCATGCAAATTCGAACATTCTGCAAATTTTGCAACATGTGCAGTGAAAAATTCAAATAATTTTATTTTGATAAAAATTAACATTAATACATAAAATTCGTTAGAGCAAGTAGTAATATTTCAATATGGCAACCCCTTTATAAAGACTTATTAGCATAAAAATAAAGCAATTTAATTTCATAGTCATGCAGTTTCTACTATAAGTTTTTATTTAAAATTTGGCGCATAAATGCGCGATGAATCTTGACATGATGATTCTGCCCGATTCACCAAAAATTCACCTATCTCCTCCATAGATTCGCTGCAGATGCCGCTAAAGTAACAAAGATGGCAGCTGTATTGAAGAAGCGGGCTTTAGCTGAGTACAGTCAAGTTATTAAGGTAAATATTACTTTGCCATTTTTATAAATAACACTCGTTTTTACAGTTTGTGATAGTAAAGATCCTGTTACAGAAATTAAAATTACCTACAAATTGTTGTATAACTTTATTGTAGGGCGAATGTAGGTGCACCATGCATGATAGTGTACCTGTACCTCTGTTTATATTATGCTTTTAAAATGTTTTTTTTTTTTTTTTTGGACATTTCAAGGAAGAAGCTCCTAAGCCTCCAAAAAAGTTAAGGCTTGTTAAAAAGCCTAAACCTGCATCATGGACAATAGATTTGTCATCTCTTGGGAGAACTGGATCCACTCTCCAGGAAAATATGCAAATCTTGCTTCATTTATCAGAATTTCTGCCAATTGAGGTAAATTATAAACTTAAGGGTAACCATGTGTAA
Organism: Proteroiulus fuscus; assembly: GCA_034700285.1. Lineage (NCBI taxonomy): Eukaryota > Metazoa > Arthropoda > Diplopoda > Julida > Blaniulidae > Proteroiulus > Proteroiulus fuscus. The sequence continues at coordinate 9,048 of JAQIXP010002037.1, read as the reverse complement.
TTGAGAAACTCCTGCAATTCTTTCCTATGTGTTAACTAATCCTCGGATTTTATGTTGATAGCCAAATGATGTTTCGACAACATACAAGGCACTGCTGGAATATCTTTCAAAGGAAAAATGTGCTTTAATAAGAATGAAAATACTGCAATTGTTAGGAGAACTGTGCAGATTAGCTGAGAATGATGCTAACTGTTTGCTAGAGCAATTGAACGGCTTCATTAAAGCAGAGAGTTCGCACAAAGTCATATTACAGATCTTGGAAATGCTTCACGATTTAACGAAAAAGCTTACAACAGATGCCAAATTTCAACAGCATTTGTTGCAACTTGCAAATCAGGTATGTATAGCATAGCCATCATTAAGCATACTATTGCAAGGATAATTTGGAAGCAGAATTCGTGCTAGCGAAAGTAATAAATGCTACTTCTAAAGTACCGTAACGCTGGTGAGAGTTGTAGAGATGGGGCCTCGACAGTCTAATTTTACACGACTGTGTTTCATCAAAGATGGTTCTTTCTTAGTAGCTTACTTTTTAACAATTGGTACGAATTCTACTCCAAATTTAACACGTGCAAATGTTATTCGAACATGCCATCCTTTGGTTAATATGCCAAAACATTGTTTCTTTTTAACTTTTTTAGCATTTGGTTGATGCTAATCATTTAGTGAAAAGTAAATGCTTAACGATAATTAGTGATTTGACACCTATCGATATTGGTAGTGATGCCACTTCCACGACTTTGAAATTGTTGGCAGATTATAGTCACAGCCAGGATCCTAGAGTTAGGACTGCTGCCCTTCAGGCTGTGGTAAGAATCTGTTTGCTTTGAAATTTGGTACTTATGTAACTTGTAAGTAGGAGCTTATTACATAGCCTACCTTTTTTCTCATTTTTTAAAGTTAAGATTGTATGAAAGAGGATTGAAAATTGATATGAGCATTTATAATGATGTTACTCAAGCATTGGATGACGACTATGAAAATGTCAGAATTGCATCGCTTAAACTTGTAGTCGTTATTAGTCAAGCTTTCGCTGAGAGGTAGATCTTATATTGTATAAATCATATAATTATTCATACTCAAGAAACTTTCAGTAGGACTGCCATTTAATTCAATGCTTTTTTAATGAATAGTTTGGTTGCAGTACCCGATAGTCAAGAACACATACGCCTAATAGATGATGCATTTGCTAAAGTGTGCAATGCAATTAATGATTTGTCCGTAACCGTTAGAACCCAAGCGGCTCAATTATTGGTTAGTTATACGAGTAGTTTTTTTTTATCCTTGTTTACCGTTTATAATGAATTTCTTGAAAAGGGATCAAAACTGCTAATAATTTTTAAACTACTAATAAATTATTATTCTCAGGGAACGATGACAACAGTTAGTGGAAGATTTTTGGAGCAAACATTGGATAAAAGATTGATGTCCAATATGAGAGTAAGCATTTTTTAGGCATCGGAGGACCATAATGCGTGTACATAGTTGAAAGTATGCAAACTTTTCTTACAATAGCGGAAGCACTCGGCTCATGAGAGACAAAAGGATTCTTACAAAAGTGGTGAATGGGCTTCAGGCCAAAAGTGGGCAGATGATGCACCGCGTGAGGCATTGGATGCTGATGCTGTCAACCTGATCAGCACTGGTGCTTGCGGTGCAATGGTCCATGGATTGGAGGATGAATATTTAGGTGAGTCTGAGTGGTTAGACTTCAACACAGCAGGGTTTCAACAAACCTAAAAAATATGCTATGCTAAATAGTATATGAAAAGCTGTTGATTACCCACTCACTGAGCAAATCAGGAAATATGTTCATAAATATAATCTGTGGAATGTACCCCTATATATTTATGCAAAACATTTGGAATAGGTTTTAATTTTTCTTCTAACTAACAGCAATTTTTTTTCGTTTGTAAATGTAGAGGTGCGCAGCGCAACTTTGGATTCACTTTGCCAGTTAGCACTTCTGTCCTCCAGCTTTGCCAATGTAGCCATCGATTTCATCGTCGATATGTTCAACGATGAGATTGAAGAAGTACGCCTGAAAGCCATTCACAGCTTGACAAAAATTAGTCACCTTATTGTGCTGAGAGAGGATCAGTTGGAAACTATTTTGGCAGTTTTAGAGGCTGGTATTTTTGGAAATTCCAATTGATATTGACGCTCTGAGCATCGTAGTTTTTCAATTTTTAATCGAAATGCAGACTGACAATGCTTGTACAATTATAGGATTTTTCCACTGATATAAGAGAGGGTTTACATGGTATGTTATCCTGTTGCCACTTATCGACCAAGGCTTGTCTAAAAATGTGTGTAGAGAATTTGCTGGAAAATCTAAAGCGTTATCCGCAAGACAAGCGCTCAATCTGGAAGTAAGAAAATGTTTGTAATTTTATTCGCACGTGTAACAATGTGGCAATAAAAATGATAAATGATTTACATTTTTGTACTTGTATTTAGATGTCTGCAGAATTTGGGAACTAAGCATTCCGAGTTGACACTTCCTCTCATAACAGAACTGCTTAGCATTCATCCCTATTTTGATACGCCCGAACCTGATATGGATGACCCTGCATGTATCCTTTTATAATGTTATAAATATAAGGATAATTTTAATGCATCCTATTAGTTCTTTAACATATTTACAGATATTAGCATTTTGATTTTGGTTTTTAATTCTGCAATATCCTGTCCTACAATGATTCCCTTATTTGAGCAGCATACTAGGAGACATTACTCTTATTTAAGGGATAGTTTATCACACTTGGTTCCACATTTAAAGGTATGGTCTCAAAAATATCTGATATCAGAAGGAGCTGGATATTTTCTCTTTACTTAAAAAACTTACATACATTTAATATTTTGCAGTTTTTAAATGTTGGCCAGAATCAGGCGGAAATTACTAGCGTCTCTTCCAACACGACTTCATTTTTGCAGGAAGTCTTAGAGAAAATTGCCAGGGCAGAAAAGTTAAATGCTCAAACCAAACATCAGCTACAAGAAACGGCTATTCAGTACGTGCTGTTGCCTACAAAATTGTAACATTTATTAATTGACTTAAGAAATTTTGATTAATTGAAAATATTTTGCAGAGATCTGGAAAGATTGGCCCAGATTGATCCCAGTTTATCAGCATCTGCCAATTGCGCATCTCTCTACATTCAGTGCCAGTTGTTGTTTGCAAAAGTAGGTGCCTTAATAATTGAATTTTATAATGGGTTGCCACTGATCTGTACCAGCAAAGTTAAAGGAAAAGAAAATTCAAGAAATTAACTTTTTTTGTAAATATTAGTCAAGAAAACTTAGTTACAGAAAACTCACATCAACCTTTGTATGCCTAAATTTTTTAAATTTTGCAAAACAAAGTGTTTAAAAATGTTTAAATTATTAATATGTTTTAAATTAAATGTTTTAATGTTTAAAAATTAAATAAAAAGTATCCCACTAACGTGATACTTTAGTAAAAATCATGTAATAAAGAAAATAATATTGTCAGTGAAAGTGGTCTAGTGGCAATCCTGATTTCAATTGGGAACAATTTCTTTTAATATTCTCAAAAAACATGAATTTTTCTAGATTTTACAAAATAAAAACTGGTGCAATGCATCTGCTTTAGCACTCCTCCATGGAAATTCTGTTAAAAATGCAGTCGAGCAGGTATTTGCCTATTTTTTTTTCACGTGATGATAAAAGCTGCCATAATGTAACTACATAATGTATTTTTGATTTAAAAGTTGTTACAGACTAGTTTTAGGATCACACACATGTTTGTGGGCTTGAGTTCTGCCGAAATGGCAACTGTGCTGCAGATGCGTCTGAAAGTATTTGCGCTACATTTGGTGTACGTTGTCCGTGGCAGCAATGCTTCTGCCCTTGCTTTATGCGATCATTTTTTAAATCAAGTTGAAAATTTACAAAAGTAAGCTTTGTTTTGGTGCTATTATATAGTTGTATGGACATGTTTGAATAATAATTATTATTTTAGACCTAATTAAACATTTTATGTATTTTCAAGATTTTTGTGGAACAGCAAACTATGTGCAGATTCGTTTGTTGATGCAGTGTTTCGTGAAATGGATCAGCTAGAGGATCCTAAACCTGGGCCTGTGGCTCGTATATTACAGGTAACTCTTATTATTACCGATTTTTGGAATCTATTAAGCATATATACAGCTGTATTAGAAACAGTCGGTATATATTTATCTTTGCTCAATGTTTTAATTTTGAATAATTATTCTATACAGCCACTTTTGCAGTCTTATCATTCTCCCGCATTGCGACTTATGAGCAATATTTTTCAAGCAAAGGCTACTATTTATGAACCTACTGGAGAATCGGATACCCCGCTTAAATTTACTGCTGGATTGCTTTTGGGCGTTAATTTTGATGCTGAACTTGAAAATATAGAAGATTTGAAAAATGTTCGCATTAAGGTTAGATCATTTGCTTTAATGTTTCTTCATAAGGGTTGGCTTGTCACACGAATAAGCTTCCCCAAAATTTTAAACCATCTTCAGGTGAAATATCCCGACCAGCAAACTCAGCTAATTTTACCAAGATTCAACGATTTTCGGGAAATTGACGTCCGTCGACATAGACTTATGACAACAGTCCTTTTATCACACAGCATTTGGACAGGTACATAATGTAGGGAAGTTGGAAATGATTAAGCTTAAGATGAAAATGTGATGCTTAATGTATTATCCCAATTGCAGAGGCCTGTCACGTCGAAATCAATTTGGCTTTGGATTTTTCGGAGTCAGAAGCGGTCAGCTTGAGAAGCAATCAGAAGATGATCGCAAAAACCGATGAGCACTCCATTGATTTGTGTAAGCCTGTTAAAATTTCCATTTCTCCTAAATCTATTAAGAAGGGAATTTAATCATGACTGCTTAATTTAATACGAAAATCATGTTTTATTTAATTTGATTCGATTAAAGTTGTTTGTTTTACAGAAGCGAAGCTTGCATAATTTTGTGGGTAGGTCAATTGACTGTGGGTTTTTTTCCCAGTAATTGGTAGTTAATTGGGTGAACTTGTTGTTTCATCAACTAATTTACAATGAAAATATTGTTCAAAGGCATCTTGGAAGTGAGTTAGTGCTTTAGCAATAGTCACATCCTGGTTGAGCTCTTCTGATAATGATGTTACTCCTCGATTGGGGATTCCACATGGCACAATATGTCGAAACCAGTTTAAATCAACATTACAGTTGAGGGCAACTCCGTGACTAGTTATGAACCGACGAGCGTGAACTCCTATTTAATGATATTTAAAAATAGCTGGGTTACTATAAGTATTAGTACAAGTAGGCCTATCAAAAACTTTTGCAGTATCAGTTTAATTTCACTAAAAAAATATCCCAAAGTTTCATGGTATTTTTTTTATCATAAAGAGTTATGATATCCTGCAATTATTTTCTTGTCAAGCCAGAAAAATATACTAGCTTTCATCAGAGATGCTTTCATATGCCACACACCGATAGCTGCAATTTTCTTTTCTTTAATCCAAACACCTGTGTGTTCACAGGTGTATGCTGGGATACCAAAGCTGGTGCATGTTGCGATTAAAGTATTCTCCAAATTTTTAATATACCACTTGATGCTTTTAGTAAAATGAGCAAGATTTAGAATTGGGTAGGCGACTAGCTGGCCTGGACCATGAAATGTTATTAAACCGCCTCGATTTGTGCGGTGGAATTCAGCTCCCAATTGTTTTAATTTCAATTCTTCTTCAATGGGATAATCAGCTGTTCGAATTCCAATTGTGTAGGTTGGAAAGTGTTCCACAATTAATAAGGTGTCTAAATTTTCTTGGATTTTGTTTTCTATATGCCTTAAATGTCTATTCATCATTATTGTCTGCAGATTTAAGGCATCTTTATAGTTCATTTTTCCTAAATGCTTCAAAATTACAATCGATTTCATAATTTTTAAATGCCAAATGTTACTAACAGGTATAACGCAAGGCGGCGACACATTCATATGGCGTGATGCAGTGTCACATGAATTAAGGTTATAAAACATTCCTATGAGATAATATTTTTTATTGCTAATTTGCATTTTGATAAGGCAAAGGAATATTTTTATAGCTACGGAATCGTTCGTTGAATAGTTTTATATCGTATATAACATTAATTTCTATTTTTAAGCGACCAGAATCAGCTTCATTTGTGTCAAGAGGTTTAACTTAACAGAGGCCGACTTTTACGACACGTCGTCTATTTACGTCTGCTGTTGATTTTCATTTCATCGTTGATGTCCTTGAGTTGCTGATCTCTTTTGAATCTTTAAAAGGTGGTTTTACAGGTAAGAAGATGCTTTTTTATTTTATCTTGAAATGAATTTAAAGCTCAAACACTGTATTATAATTAGATATATGTTCTGGCATGTTGTTTCATATTGTTTTATTGAGGAAAGTGTTTGCTGGCCCTCAAGTCTTGGACGAATATGTTTCCAGAGACACGTAGATAAATCGAGGATAAATTATTTAAAAAAAAATTGCGGACAATTTTAAATGATTTAGTTGAATTAGTTACTGATGTGTACATAGTTATATTACCTATTGGAAACTGACATTAGTGTAGTTTCACTATAGGAGCTTGTCGTGTAGGTACGGTACTTTATTATACATCTAATTATGGAAGGCTAAATTTTATTTACATGAATATTGCGGGAAATATTGCTTAAAGGTGCATTAGTTCCGGTATTCTTTAATAGGAAGTTTTTCTTCCAAAATAGAGTTCAGTGCACCTGCATATTCCAGCAAACCAGATGCAATTGGCACATGCTTAGAGCCACATATTGGAACAATATCAGCTCCATTTTGTTCCAAAGGGGCTGTAGTCTACTTTTAGTACGTAACGCCTGGAAGGGGGGGAGGGGGGGGGGGGTGTACGTTGACACCGTTACAAAATGTTACATGGGGTGGAGGGGGGGGGGTCTAACCATTCTGTTACAGTAGGCTAACGCTTGTGTTTCATTAATATTTAAATTAATACAAATTTAAAAACAATATATCTAACACTGCCATGTTTTAAATTGGGGACTATACTTTCTCATTGAGACTTGAGTATGTGTGTGGTGTAATTTGTCATTCAATACAAGTCCACATGTATGACGTCATATTTATTCAATGATGAAGGACCCCCCCCCCCAAGTGACCACCACGAGTCCAGCAAAAAATAAAAAAAAAACATGTTGTAGTTCATTTTAATATTGAAAGGAAAAAAAATCAAAATTTATATATGCCGAAAAAAATGGTGTTACATGGGGGGGGGGGGGTGAGTTTTTGTGACAGTTGTGTTACAGAGAGGGGAGGGGGGTACAAAAGTCGTTTTTTTGCATTACATACTAAAAGTACAGCCCCAAAATAGGACTACCGTAAAAGCTCGTGCCAATTACATTTGATTTGTTGAAATGTGGGCACTATGACAATTGGAGGGCAATTGGCTAGGTTTGGTTAGGTCAGATTAGGTTAATTGATGTATGGTTTTGCGCGAGCGCAGCCGCCCGCAAGTGACGACCGTAGCGAGCGAGGACACCACCCGCCTAAATATAAAAATCCAAAAAGTCCTCTCATCTTGTATAATACCGAAATATGTACGTACACTGACTCCACTGAGCCCTATTTTGGAATAAGCTTCTTCTGGACAGTGCACCTTTAATTGCAATATTGGTTACCAGACATGCTGATGTCACACTATCTATGAGTGCCCAAGTTGTCGATCAGGTCGTCCCTGGTCATGCAGATAAAATAAATTTTTTGAGTGGCATGTCGTATCATGCTTACATTAAATTTTTATCTAATTTCTGCATGAGGTATTCTATATTTACGCTCTCATTTTTAAAATGGCACTTAAAGAATGTTTTATTATTTGGGTCAAAATAAATAAAAAATGTAGAGCAGAAATCTATTAACGTGACATAGTCTATTTATATGATGGCTGTCATGGTCAAGCAACTAATCTTGACCTCAAAACTCAATACTTTTCACTGGGAATCTAGACTATAAAAAACGGTTCCTACAAAAATGTTACAGGTTGGATTGGGTTGGTTGAGGAAAAGGAAGTCCTGAGAAAGGAATGCTGTCTTTAACCAGTATTTTTCAAAACTTTGTCTAGAAGAATCCAAGTGTAACATAAAAGAATGCAAGTACACGAGGGACACCCAAATGTCATTGCGACCAGAAACTCTCAAAACATTTTTCTAGGGGAGGGACCGGGTTAAAGGGGGAAAATCTAAACTTATATTAAATTTAATTTATGCATCCAGAGAGGAGTGGGGCAAAAATTGACTTGGGATGCTGCATAGCCACCTTATACATAAGGTGGCTATGGATGCTGCCATGCTGGGGTGTTTCTCTTGGGGCTCTCCTAATAATGTTAAACTACTAGGTGATATATTTTCTGAATAACAATTACCAGACCGTTGAGCCCTGGATCTTGTTAGATTGAGTTTCATTTAGGTTCTCCCAGAATTTCTAGGAAGGATATCCAAAAGATTTTGTACTTCAACTTAGTAGCTAGCTTAGCTTGGGGGGTAACCAGATGTAGAGATCTACACCAAGTACGTTTGGTTGCTCTGTGCTAGTTCAGGCCCAAAGAACAAGCTTGGAGGCTCTCTGGTTATTCAACAAAAAAGTTTTATTTTCTGAATGAACTTGCAATTGAACCACAATCTCCACATATATCCTTCTTATACACATAAGACGGATAAGAGTCTGGATGATCGAGACTGCAATCTCCAATGAAATTTACTCCCAAGATAGGACAAAATTAAAAAGACAGGGTATTCTGAATGAGATGATAGACCCCCTTTTTACCCCTCCACCCCCAAAGAATCCCTAAAATAAATACTTTTAAGAGCTGTTATATAGATCGAAGCAATTCAGAATTTGGCAAGTCCAAGAATCACCCATCTATAATGTTTTCACATGATACAAACAAAACCAGATTATAATTTTATGTACTTAGGGAACGTCCACAAACCACGTAGCTTAGTTTTTCAGAATTTTTGAGGGGGGGGGGGGGGGGGGGGGGGGGGGGGG
>JAQIXP010002036.1:0-16226 GCA_034700285.1 Proteroiulus fuscus | reverse complement strand
CATGTTAATTTGAACAAGACACCATTTCAATGTTTTCACTATGGCACTTACATGTCCCAATGCATTATTTTCATGTAATAAACATGATATTTTCTGTAAGGGCAGACCGAATGGCAAATACCATTATATAACCATTAACATATTTGTTCCTTCCACCCTTGTAATTATAGACGTTGGTATTGTCTTTCAAAAATAGTTACATGTAAAAATTTTAGAAATTCAATTTATAAAGCTGTTATTTAAAGGAAAAGACCCACCTTGTAGCAAATAATATTTAAATCAAAGGCCTACACATGCACTTACTAGATATGAATGGCTGTGCCAATAATAATTGCAGCAAAGTTTCCATATTGATGAAATCACAACATTTGCTAAATAACATGTTAGGTGCCATTTTTCTATAGAGTTCAGCTTACACTGAAAGTTGGTGGCGACCTCAAGTGCATGAATGTCTATACAGGTTTCATGAAAGCTGATGCCTTTGGTCTAGTAGAGGGGGCTAAATACTGTCAGTAAAATGGCGCCTTGGGTTTTGCATTTTCAACCAAATCCATGTATTCGGGACATTTTATTTAACGTTGATAGGTAGATTTAAATCAAATTGCAATTTCCATGGCTGACTTAATTTTTCATGCTCTACTTCCTAAAACCACCTTCTTCCAAAGTGGGACTTTCCCTTTAAGTCGGCAATGCAGTAAGAGCATCTTATCTTCTGGGAGACACTATCTATGCTTACTATAAAGTAGTCCTATACATCGATTTGATTGAATTCAATTAGTGCACATAAATTTTGACGAATGCTTACATTGGTTCAAATTTAATGCTAATTCGTTCCTGATCGACCAATGCCTGGGTTTTCACGTAGTACGCTGTGTTATCGAGATTAAAAAGAGATTAATGATTTTGCCCTTATAGTTGACATTTGTAAAAAGGTCGGTTGCGGTTAAATGATGCTCATAAAATAGTAATCATTATTTTTCATCTTGGATGCATGAATTTTAATTTTTATTGTTTTAATCTATGCATTGTAGTAGCAAATAGTTTCCTTAGTATACTGCCAATTTTTCAAATCAAGTAAATAGATTGGGAAATGTGCAACTGCGTATCACAATTCCCCTTGGGGCCTGTTTTGACGTTGGCGGCAAATCTGCATGCAGCCACTCCAAGGAAATGTGAATGTTACGAGTAACGGAACTCGTCATGCAGAAATTTCCTACCTCAATATAGCACTGCTTTATAATGCAATCTGGTTGTTGGACCACAACTAGCACAACTATATATAATATACTTGTAGATGCAGTACATACTGTTATCTCCCCATTACACATTTTTTTTCTTCCTCTCCTGGAATGGGAATGAAGGCCATGTATTGATAAAAACGATCAAGTCTTCTTAATCTACATATTTTAAACATGTATGCTCGTATGTGCGCGTTAGATGAAGGGAACATACCCAAATATGGTTTATTAGTTGTAACAATTTTTAAATACATTAATTGTCATTATCATATAATTATATAGTCATTGATAGCATTTATAAGTGCTGACTTTGCAAGGTATATATATATAGTTTCAATGACAAATGTAGCATATGAGCCAAATAACGTGCAAGCGTGTAAAGAGTTGTAATTAAGAAACACATGGAATTATACTAAGGCTGCAGTATTAATAATGCTTGATCAACAATAACCAAGTCTCATGGTAACTGAGTCATGCATGCATGGCCAATCCATTACATCAAACTGTAAAATAGCTGGTATAAGTTAACCTTTACTTGTTTTGTCATAGTTGGCTTATTGCAGAACTATTGTTATCTTTAGCAAAGTATTATTAACAAAGGAACATCACAACTATATATCTTTCTCTAATTTTACCCAAATTGTGATAATTTAATGGTGTTTGGTTAAATTACGTTTTTAACATAAGCCAATGAAATAAGGACCATATAATAATAATAATAATAATAATAATTTTATTTTCATGTTTTTTACAAAAGATAAAAAACACAAGGGACACAGCAAGGGAAAAAAATCCCATAGGTAAACATAGTGTGCCCTAAATAATTAATGTAAAATAGTGTATAAAAATCCAAAGATTAAAAACATACTGCATACAATTCACTTTAAATACAATTTACATTTGGTATAAAAATTACCATCGTCAATAGCATCACGAATATACTGTGGCAATGAGTTATACAACTGAATTGCAGTTTGAAAAAAGTTTCTATCACAGAAGTAAATTTTGTCCTAGGGACCTCAAGAAAAATCCCTTTTCGCCCTACTTTAAATTGTAATTTTGAAATAGAGTCATCACGAGCTCTTACTAGTTTCAGAAGTTTTAAATATTTTAGATTTCGCCTTACTTCTTTACTTAATAATTGCAAATCCTGCAACCGTAAATTGTATGGTATGTCCCATCTTTTATACTTATGAAAGTAAATATATTTAGAAATATGTTTTTGGATTTTTTCTAATTGAATATTTTGAGATATATTAGGGACCCAAACTACATTACTATATTCAATTATTGGCAAAATATATGTTAGGTAAAGTTTCAATAAAATATTTGGTCTTACTCCTATACTAACATTTTTAATGAATGCCCAGGTTCTCAATGATTTATTAACTATCATATCACAATTTGCATTGAAAGAAAATTTATTATCAAGTATTACACCCAAATGTGAATGTTGCGGACTAGGTTCTAATATTTTACCATTGATTGTATAATTAAAGTTTTGCAAATCTGATTTTTTTAAGTTAACTCTAAGGTGAACACTTTTATCTTATATCTTTTACTTATATATAACCTTTCCATAAGAAAAAATTTCTACAGAAGTTTCTTTTATCAAAATTAAGGTGTTCAGTTTCTGCAGAATGCAATTGCATTCAAATGTTAAACAAAATTTTGGTCTTATTGATAGACTTTTAACAGCCTGTATTAATTCCTTGCGTAATGCTGAGCAAATTAATGTATATTTTTTTGCATAGATTTGCCAACATATAATATAATTTTGAAAGGAGTTTTCTTCAGAATAAGTGTATTTATTTTTCGCTTGGATTAAGGAGAATTTCCACCAACTGTTCATATTTGTTTGTGAATGTTTGCAAACTCGATAGTTGTTGGCGGAGACCTCAATAGCGTGCACAACAAATGCTTGCAAACATTTGTCATTGTCTAGTTAAAGTCGGTAGATTAAAAGAATTCCTTAATTCTTTGTTGCAGAAAACCTACAGGTGTTTGCAAATATTTATTCAGTAATTCTGGTGGATTCCCATGAAAAACGCATTTTTACCAAGCACTGGTAAGCAAGGTGAAAAATGCATCTTTTGGTGAAAATGCACCTTTAAAGACATAAGTATACGCTTTATTCCCATATGCTACAAAAAACTTGTTTCAGTACATAATTATGTCTATTCATGCATGACGGTGCATCACAAATGGCCATAATAATATATAAATTTAAACAGTGCTTTCAATTATTATTTTCATTTAAAAGGTGGACTGACAGCGAAGCTTGTGGGTGTACTTTATGAACATGCTTCTTGGTTTTTTGGTCTTCTTATGACGTCGCAGTCAGATGATGTGACTTAACTTGATATTATTATTATTGGTATCCTACTTTAATTATAAAAGACACATTAAGATTTATGAATTTATGGTGTTATATACTTTGTGGCATACTTAAACAATAATGCTTTTAAAAGTTAACTTTCAAGAACATTATTGTTCTTCAGCTATATAAATTTTAAATTTTGAAAACCACCAAAATTGCAGAAGCAAATAGGTCGATAACTGTGCAGTTATAGTGTTGATTTGGTATAGTGGATTTTTGTAAATAAATTCACCATTTAAGATAAATAAATAAATTGAACTGGCTTTGATGCCAATATTAGAACTGTTGTTTTTCATTTACAGCAATTATAAGCGTTAAACCATAATGATGAACTTAAATTTTTGGTTAATTTAGGGAGCAATGATGTTAGTATAGTTTGCAATGATACAGGATATATACCTTATTGGGATTATATCTTATAATTGCGGCATTCAATGTTTTCCGTCACCATGGAAAATGCATCAAAAATTTGAATGGATTAAATGATCCTAGCTGCACTTAATCGAACGTATCCAATTGGGTCCTTGTGGGGGAAATAATGATATTTGAACCAAGGAAATATTTGTGACAAATGGTTAGTATTTAACCCAGTTTACTTGTGTGATCGACAGACAATATAATAAGGCTGTATGACTGTGGTATTTTGTCCCTATAAGCACAGCTATACAAGAATGGCTGTTGTCGATAAAACCGTGATCACTGAAAAGAAAAAAAAATAGTGCAGGATAGATTTCACATCGCTACTTCTGGATTCTTACGCCCCAGTTCGCCTAATGGATACCCAGATCAAATACTGATACGAACAAGTTGCACTTTTTTCTATACTTCTTTTCTGGCACCCCGAAAAAAAATAAACTGTGTTGGCCTATTGGAAATTATTGCATTATGCTATGTAACATTGAGACGTGTGACCTGATTTTTGGTCTACATTAATTTCTATATGAGTTTTTAGTAATGTCTGTATTTATCAAATAGTCAGTTTAAATTTTTTCAAAATTGTAGGGATTTTTTTAATGCCAAACTACTACTTTGCTAAAATTGTTTTAGTTTTAAATGAGAATTAGCAAGAATAATTAGCTATAATTTATCATGCATGTTTAATGTAAGCAAATAATGCATATCTTGTGTCAAAAATACATTTATTAATAATGGAACTTTATGTAAATGGTCCCATGCATAGGGACTATTCACTGCTGCTGCATGATTATACTTTTCATCTACCTCTCCTTAATTGGATCAGTGATTGGAAGTATATGTGCTATATACCCTGCCCTGTAAATTCATTGTAAACATTGAAGATTTAAATAAACAAATTAAGAATGAAGCGACTGATTCTCATTAGATATATGTCTTCATGCACAAGGAACCGTCTACCATGCAGGAATAATTAACCTGTATAAGAGGACTAATGTTGATTGGTTCCTTTTCAGTTTATTCGTATTGAACATTATATAGTTTCATGACCATTTTGATGCTGGAGATTTGATTCACATCTTTACTTCATCATAGTCCTTGGTTTTCTATATATTGTGCTCATGGTACACTATTATATGCTCGTAAATAGTATATGCATCTACTGGATGCGTGCTAGACTGTTACAACCTACATGCTATACTCCAAAACATGCATGCAGTCCTATAAGTTCACTAATACTATTTATGTCTTGCTATAGTCAACACTTTTATTTGCATTTTTAATACCTTGTAATTAACTAAACTACGTATCTGCTTCCGATTGGTTAGGTAGCTATGACCTTAGTAGTGCTTTATAAATTAGCTGGCTTCCATAACATTTTCAAAAATATTATGTGCAAGTAACTGTGAATTGCGGATCTATATTTAGTCTTACGGCTTAAATACAGCTGGTGAAAATAAAATGGGTAATTTAATGAACAGCCTGTAAAGTAGACTATCTTGCGCTTTTTTAAAGAATGAGCTTGTCTGAACAAATAATAGACTGTAAAGTCTGTAATAGATCAGGGCAGTGCCCTTGTTGTCTAGAAAATAGGATGTAGATTGAGCATTGCACCTGGCATATGTGCTAGGGAAGTTCAATAAACCTCATGAAAATAGCTCAACTCTTGTTACACTATTTAATTATAAAATCTTAAATTAAATGAGAACGTGATACTGTAGCACTTTAGGCATAAAACGAAAATCAGTCTTTATAGCTTCTATAGCAGTCTGAATTATAATATCACCATCTAAATATTCTCTTAGCATATGTAAAGCATGTTACTTTTGAGGCAAATTTATATCCGTTTAATGTTTTATAGAGATGTCTTATTGTTGTCTTGTACTGTGCCACCTTCAAACATGTTTCTATTTTTCCAGAAAAAAATGTTTACTTGCAGAAATTGACTAAACTTTCGCTATTCAATGCTTAGCTTAATCAGGGCTATTTATTCTCCAGTCATAACAGCTATTTTTTATTGATTTTATAATGATTAATAAATTTAATTAATATGCATTTACAGTATTACTCAAATCATAAGTGTTAAAATATCTCAAAAAGGTGCAGAGGTTATCATACTTTTTAACCTTTAAAAAGAGTAAAAGATATAAGTTAAAAATAATTAATTCAAGGGGAACAATATTGTTCAAACAATATGTATCTTTTTATATTAGAAGTATACAACTTACAGTCTTACATGCAGGATCACCTTTAATGATTAATTATTATCAATGCATGCATGCATGATGAGGTTAAATTTTACGATATTGCGAAATCAGCCCAATGTTGACATAGACAGGTAATTGCACATTACACGAATAAACCATTATCGGACTTGCTGCTTGATGCCTTCATACAATTATCCCTTATCGAATTGATTCTGAGTTAAGACCAGATGAGGTCATACAAAATCAGATTCATTTGAATATGGATTGGATCAGGGTAGATAGAGCCTAAACTGAACCCAGTGGATCTGAATAGATTTATATTTATTCCGCCCTGCATGACATGGATCCAAATAAAGACCATCAATAGGTATGGACGGTACATATTATACTCTCATATATAGCCTCATAGTATTTCATGTTATTGACTTATCTCTTATTCCATGATGTAAATACCATTTTGAAAATCGTCATGCTATACCAGAATTGTGTATAGATAAACTGAATTTTTATAAATTTTATCAGTTAAAGTCAAATCGTAAAAGGATTATGCTCGTATAATTTAATTCAATGTACATATATATATATCTTACTTTAATTTCATATTTTCAAGAATTTGATTGTATCTTGAAAATAGAATTTGTTAGTAAACTATAATATTTTCATTCATAATTGAGATAAGACTTAGCTATTTAAAACCATGCTGTTTTAAATGTTATTTATTAAACATTATCCAATTATTTGAACAGTTTAATAAATGTTTGTATATAAGTACGTAGCATTATTATGGTATTGCAATATGCTAATTTCCTCCAAATCTCTTATCTTATTGTAATCCTATGACAAAATGCTTTCTATATGATTGATGGCAATTAACTCGCGCTGCTCAGTTTCAATTAAAAATTTGAAACCATTAAGCTGATGTTTTCATTAATAATTAGCATTTATGCATATCTTCTAATTGACCTATATATTTGCATTGTGATATAGATTTGCTTAACATTAATCCATTTCGTGAAAGAAAAGAGGACACAGGGACGAGTGGGTGGAATGAAATGCTTAATTAATGAATAGTGTTGATATTATGGAAATGTTATATGCCAAGAACCCCTATTATTAAGAATGAACAAAACAATGGCCCATTTTATTTGCCTGCGTACAGATCCATATAGAAGGCCAATGACGAAACCATTAAAATGCGTACTGGCGTGTGTAGAAAGAACCCATTGCAGAGATGCTGCAAGACATTTGGAAAAAAATGGGATAAAGGAAGGATGCAAAGAGATAAGATAGCTATACTATAGAAATTAAGGGATGGTCTACTGTTATCGAAGGAGGGTGTATTTCACATATAAGTCTATACACACAAGCTAGAAATAACGGCATAATAGCTATTCGCAAAAGCATGCAAGGAAATGATGGACTGACTTAGTCTCGTCATTTACTATATATTTAATTTAAAGCAGTATCCAAATATTTGTATATGCAGGGGACCTACAAACCTTTGATTATTTTGGATCCTATATTTTTTTTTCAAAAATATATTGGCAAATTTTTCGAGTGTTCCTGTATTTTGCTCATTATTTGTAAATTTTCATTCATTTTGTGCATTTCTCCTATAAATTCTATTTGTTTTTATTACAGTATTATACGTCAAAATTAAAATTTGATAATTTTGAAAGTTGAACTCGCCCTGTGAGATTATGTGCCTAACTTAAGGCTATAATTCTGCTTCATTTATTATGAATTTATTTGATCAGCTTTCTAAATTGTGAATGAGCTATGACTAAATGTTTTTGCTTAATTGTCTCACAAAATATTACATCAAAATCATATAATTTGTAAAAAAAGAAAAAAAAAGTGAAATTATCCTTTTAGATTATTTTTATTTTAATTTATATATATCTAAAATTCCCTAAACTCATATGTTGGCACGAAACTCTTATAATATTCCTATACATTTTAACGAGAAATGTCTTATTTCCTATTAAATGGTAAAAGCATCCATTTTTTCCCTGCAATATTTTACTTTAATTTGACTACGATATAAATGATGTTAACTCCATAATACATGCACATTTTTCGAAGTCAGCAACTCAGTACTTGCAATGGCTGCCCCAGTGTGATACATTTTATAAATGGCTCATAAACTTTAATGATATGCATTTTAGGATGAGCACCATGCACTTTACCTTATACGATTTGTTTATAAAGAGGCAAAAAATTGGAAATATTCCTCATCGCTAAGGATGTTAAGATCATGTGCCTTCGTTTTTAATTCAAAATTGATTGAAGAATAATGTGAAGGGGTTTATGAATTATTCTTGATCAGTTGCTCCATGTACCCATTATAATTGGACGGATTCAAATTTGAAATGTGGGGAATGAAAGCAGAATTACATGTCATTTGAGTATAGAGAATAGTCAAAGTGGGGATTGCTTCCAGCACCAATTTTTCATTTTTAAAATGAAAATTCCAATTAAAAGTGCTCGTTGAGCTGCAATGCATGTATGATGTAATTGTATTTTTTATTCTCATTTCGAATTTGCATTATAGATGATAACCAAAAATGGTGATGGAAATTTATGGAAAATTGCATTTAAAGTGGAAAAAGGGTCCATGCTACTGATAGAAATTATTACGAGCATAGCATAATTTCCTTTTTATTCCTAATAATGAAGTTAATGATTTAATCCATGTATAATGCTTTAAATATGGTAATGTTGAAAATTTTGAAAACTGATCAAATTGATAACATTTATCAAGGTGAATTTTGTATATCAATTTTCATTATAGCATAAGTGTTGCCTCTTAGGGCTAGTTTCTCCAACAACAATTAAACTTTAATCCTGGATTATCACGATCATGTGATTGATTTTGGCCAATGAAAATTCAGGAATGTAAAGAAAATCTAAGATTAACATTAATTTGATGTTAACTCTTGTTGGAGAAGCTGGCCCTTAATATCCCTTAATGTAGGATATTAAAGTTTAATTACATTCCAATAAGTAAGATAATAGAAAGCAATCGAAAATGAAACCAGTATGTGAATCACTTGGTTAGATCATTCACGAAAAATTTAAAATTTATAATCAAATATTTCGACATGGCAGTTGCTATGTGTATGCATGTTTGAAAAACTTTTATTATTAATGGATGGTTTTGCAGTATATGCATTTTTCTTACAAAGATTATTATATCAAATACACTATATTTTCTGAAATAAAAAATTCAGGTACGAATTATGGAGCCTTTTAATCTTTCAGAAAAACCTAATCATTTTTTAGTGTACTTATATATAGGCTGTGTAAGCTGATTAAATATGTAGTTGATTAAAATAACATGGATATACACTGATAATAATTAAATCATAGTTTGTTTACTTGCATTTTTCCGAGGAAATATTTTCAACTTTGAAATTGATAAGGAATGACTTTTATAAACTTTTATTTAAAAAGAATGAAGGAAGATGAAGGGATAGATGCGTGTGTTTACATGAATAAGCTCTATATCTTAAACTGCATGCAAGGATTGCAAAATATACGCAAAAGGCAAATAATTTAAATGTAAGCATAAATCGATAGCATGATTGAGAGTTTATACCATGCGGTGAATATATCTATATATATATATTTGAAGGAAATTCAATAATAATATTTATAAGAAGCAGTTCGTTATTTGACCTCAAAACAGCAAATGAATGCTTACTGTATAAGCCAATATGCGTGAGTATAAATATGTATATAGGCTTTATCTTTTTGTAGCTCTGCATTTCGATTTTAATCCAAAGGGATTTCATTTATACAACATGTTTATGCTTAAAACCCCAATAGGAGCAGCCTTTTTTGTTGCTCAAAACAAGTTTTTTCTTGCTACATAATGGATTATTTGGGACATAAAAGTGCACTGCTACACTCACCATGCATGCATGTAGCATTTAAAACTTTATAGAGCTTGCATTTCACTATGTTTTTGTCTTATTACTCGTGTTTTTAATCGCTGTTTTAGATTGATTTGAAACATAATATAAAACCTACTTCATTTAAGAAGTAAATTATTTATTTATTTGGAAGGAATTGTAGATTAAAGAAGTATGCATTCCATTGCATTTCATTTTAAAACTATATTTATCTTAAAATAAATAAATTTTTTTATCTATAATCAAGACATACCAGTACGCAGACATTTTCATTTCATTATTGGAATAGGCCCCGTGAACACTGAAGCACCATTGCACATTTATGTCTTCCTTGCCTTCTGAATTTCTGATGGAAGATTACGAGATTTTAGGAAGTTGAGCATATCAATGTAAGCTTAGCTCCTATATATTTGGACTGAGAAAAGTGGCGCTCCAGTAACATTATTTTACATATAGCCCATTGTAAAAAATCTGAATTTTTTTTAGAAATAGTATTTTTTTTTTAATATATTCAAAAAAAAAAATACTAAATGATGTTACTGGAGCGCCACTTTTCTCAGTCCAAATATAGGAGCTAAGCTTAAATTGATATGCTCAACGTTCTAAAATCTCGTAACCTTCCATGTGTTGTTAAACATGATGCGACTTTAACATTCTCTCTTGTTCAACCACGTTATGACCATTACAAAGGTGTAGCCAAAGATACACGTTATAGTCTTCATTTAGTTTATATATGTCTTGGGAAAATGCACGTTCAATTCTTGTGCTCATTATAGACAAATTCATTGTCACTGGCATGCAGCGTCACTAACTTTTTAAGTAGATGATTTGTAAACACTGAACATTGACGGATTAGGCCTATTTCTATGTTATCATATTCCTAATCAGCCACTGTTCAGTGTTTATAAATCATCTACTTAGTGGCGCTGCCTCCTGCCTGTATCACTGAATTTATTTGCTGGATTCAATTCATTCAAAACAGAAACTGCTCACGTATCAATTAAATAATATCAGTAAGTCTGGTGAGAAATATTCTATACCTCCACGTCCTGTCGTTTGTTTATTTTATAACACTTTAACCATTATGTTTTCATTTGTTTATTTATTTTTCTTTAATTTTTTTTGTAATGATCAAGGAATTTGTAGACACTGAGTTAGGCTACCATCTTGCTATCATATCAGCTAAGCTTATATATCATGTCCTAATAATTTGAATCCATAAACGAATAAAAATAAAAAAGCTCTTATTATTTGTTAATAAATAAACATATTAATGTGTATTATTAAACTTCATGTTACTAAGATCTTAATTATTTAGTGACAGAAAATAATTTATTATATTTTTAAAATTGAATTCTTGTAAATGTTAATACAATTTTGACGACTAGATATTGTTGCTAGACCCATGTGAATAATCCAATACCATTGTGGATCATTTATCACACTTGTTATACTACGTACTTCTTGAATTTTATGCTAATTTACATAAAGTATTTAAAATATATAGGCTTATTGCAATTAGTACATGTAAATATAAAACTAACATTGAGACATGATATGAGCTTGTATGTACAAAAATGGTTTCATATTGGAACTGAAATCTTACCATCAAGTTTAATAAGTTTAATCACACTGACTCGTGTCATTGACCTCTTTGATGGCCTAATTAAAAGCACAATTGTTCGCTTTTCTTATAAAGAAATGAGTATTTTTATTTGGATTTTTAATGGCGATGGCATATATTTCAAAAATATTTTCTTCATTAATTTTATTTAAAAAAAATAAACCAAAAACAATGTATTATTCAATGAATGTAACTTTAAACAACGTTGGCTTGGAGGTTTTACGAAGAGCAATATCGATTTTACGCATTTGTTGTGAAAAACGTAACAGCAGGTGGCGCCACCAAACATCCGGAGAATGGCAATTTCATTGCATTTTAGCCATTGTGTGAATATTCGATCTTTTTTTTTTTAAAGGGAAAAAACTTTAATAGTTCACATTAAATTGCAATTCGTATACAATTTAAAATGTGAGGGGGTTTTAATGTTATTTTCAATAAGACCAGACTCCAAGGACTATTTTAGGTTTTAAAAATATCCTAGAATATTTTATTCGACTCACAATTTCATGTGATTATAGCTTGAATTTTAGTAGGTTTTGGAGTTTATGATTGGGTAAGCTGACAAATTAATAGGTTTCATTAATTATTTTTAATTTGAAATTATACTGAATTGGAATTTCTTTATAAATTAGCCCTCGTTGTAGTTTGTTTATTTGAAACTATTTTTTTATTTAGGCCTATTTATCGAATAACAATGTTGTCAAGATGGGAATCCTGAAAGTCCTCAACGTACTTAAATTACTAAAAATTAAGAAAAAAACCATGAAATGAACTTTTAACTTTCTTCATAATACCGTTGGATGGACCTTCCAAACTGAATATTAGGCCTATTCCATTTCTAAACATAAAACAAATATAAATTACTTGGTTTAATGAGTAGCAAACAATTAACAAAATTATGAAGTATTTTTATTAGAAATTGTTCACAAAATTAAAAACCAGCATCATTTAGTTATTAATTGATGCAGTTTCCTATAGGTCATGTATATATGCTCTGTAATTTATAGTATGGCATGTGAATGTGAGTGGGTGTAAGTGGTAAAATGGGGAAGCTAAGCATACACAATTTCTTAAAGCTGCCCCCCCGAACCTGGATTGATGTGGTATAAATGCACTGTCTGATGGGTAGTGCAGTTTGCGGATGTTGATAGCACTGCAGCTAAGTAACGATTGGCTAGCAAGAAGCAATGGAGACTAACCCTACAAGTCTATGGCACAGAAAGGGGGGATAGGCTTACACAATTTGTATAGGAATTTCTGCTTCGGTGAAATTCTGGATCTGATCCGACCATTCCTTTACTCAAACACTTTAGGTCCTATCAAATTGTTTTCAAGAAATACATGGGGGGGAACTTACCGTACAATGCTAAACTGCACAACACAATGGCAAATAACACGCCGTGGATAGTCATGGCTCCGATCCCGCCCATGGAGTCCCGTATCCGGGCATTCCAGTCATGCAGTCAAAGCTGGAATTGGCCCGTCCGTCAACTCCACTCTGACTGGAACTATTAACTTAACCGGTATCCCGGCCCGTCTGAATGGTGCAGACATGGGGCAAGTAGGGACAGGAGAAAATCCGGTGGCTGAAACAGCTCGCGAGATTCCAGTGGTGTAGACATTAGTAAATGTTTGTCCAATTATTCCACAACGCCATCTTTTAGCCCCCTTACCTCAACCTCCCCACCGCAATTCCACTCCTGTTGAAGCGCCTTGAGAGAGTCCCTATGGCACACACACACTACCACCCTCTTTTGCTGGAGTAGAGCAAACTGCAAACTACCGCAGTGAAATCCAAAAAAAAGATGGAACCGCTGCAGTGGGAGGCTTGCCACACTTTAAGCCTAGTTTGTGGCTCGGCTATAGCCTTCCTAGGCAACCACAGTTACACTGAAACATACCGGGTTCGTTTTTCACTCTCACACTCTCTGATGTGGTGGTACCACTACGGCGAGGCCATGTTGGATAGATTGAAGCCGTATACGCTCACCAAGATGGAAAAAAAGACTCCCTCGCTCTCTCTCCTATCTCCTCTCTATCCCACTTTCTATCTATTTGTGAAAAGCCGCCCCTGGTGGGAAACTGTTAGTGGAAGAGCACACTGCATTTGGGGCGCTCAGAAGAGCGCTCGCCGAAGATTTTGACGCGAGAGACCGCTCCTTGCTGGGCGCCAGTGCCGCCATCCACAATGATGTAGCCAATCGTGGTCATTCTTACATCGATCGCATCATCACGTTGCTGGGAATGCTCGTCTTTAGCGATTTTGATGGAAATGAATTTCAAACGGAGCCTGCGCCATTATCTGATCCCACCCGGTTATATACTCTGGAGTTGGTGCAGAAGACATGGAGAATAGGCAGCCAAAGTGAGGCGCTCCATCCTCTCATCCATTTTAAGTGCCAGATCGATACCCATATCGCCACCTGGCGATGCTCGATTCAATTGCATCGCTGGAGAGATGAGGAATGTTAACTAAAGTTTTTCCCGCGTAAGTAGTAGTTATTAATGAAAACTAATTCCCAATGTGTTTATTGTTACGTATTTGTTGGTAACTTGGTGTTGCACATCTTCGCATTGCATGCCTGCCTATGTTTTCTGTGTTGATTTCGATGTTTTGTTAAATGTGCATTCTCCTGACAAAATTGTTGACCCAAAATGGAATTCAAGTCATATGCCATTCGCATTTGGTTTGCTAGAATATGCACGTGCATTGAACTTTTTGGAAGAAACAATTTTTCAGGAGAATGCACCTTTAATATTCTTTTCTCTCTATCTTCTCGTATATCTTGAACCATAGTGTTGATTACAGAGTGATTCCCAAATGAAAGTTTGTTATTTGGGATACTGAATTTGTAGAAATTTGAAGAAACATTATATGTGTACATTTAGTTATAGTTAATTTCTTGAAAGTACGAATTTATGAGCTGTAATGTTTCGTCAATTGTTTGTAGATATATATATTTTAATTTAAAGAAAAAAATATTTCTTGGATCTAATAATAGATAAATACTAACACAAGCCCTAATTTATTTGGTGTTTTAGGGACTATTTACCCTAATTATTTGTCACTGTACTCAAATTTTATTTACGGTAGTAATTTGTTGAATATATTGATAATTATCTAACGTTCAAGAAAAACAGTAAGCTACATGGTGTGTTTAATCTTTGCTTAAAAGTTTAAATTAATAACATGTCTATAAAATAGTTTCCCCTAAGTGGGATAATTTTTAAAAGTTATGTGGATGTGCAATGTGGATGCATTAGTTTTGTCACAAGAAAACGATACCCATTAATTTACGAATAGCATTTAAGTATTGAAATCATTACAAATATATAATATATATATATATATATATGAAATGAAGTTTTAATTATATCATTCCATCTTTCTTCTTGTGTATAAGCAATTCCGTGTCTTATTATTTACATATTTGTAAGTATATTCGTAAACAAGTTGAGCAATGCTAAGAAACTAAAGTAGAAGTTTTTAATGGGATATCGAGATTAATGTTTTGTGATAACTATCTTGTACGTTATAGAAAACAGACATTTGTTTACAATGGGAAATATTTCGCTAAAACTAAATGGATATTTTTGGTTTACTGCAGGAAATGATGTAGATTTCAAATTACTTAAAATTTGCATAAAATTATTTAAAATATGTTTACAATTACTTAGATTTCTTAAATGATGACTTCGAAATTGGCAATCACTGCAAACATCTGTGCAATGTGTGATTGCTTGCTTATAGAGAATGTTATATGCATTGAATAATTATCTCCTAATCTAAATAAATATGATATTTACACGCCTGTTAAATATATTACAACGTGACCCTATATTAGAAAAGTTTTTGTGGACTTTGGTAGGTTTTAATCTAGGAAAATTTCTTTAATTGTATTTTTCATTGATAATTTGCGAGCGTTACCGAGCCAAAAAATAGGTTGGGGTTTTTTTATTTTGGAAAGCACCATAACTGCACATTTTATTTTCAATTTTGGCAGACTGATTTCTCACAGGTAATGCTGAGAAAGAAATCCTGAGCACTCTCACTTTCCGGAAGCGGATGTTAGAATCAATAATAATTGGTCAACAAGGGCGGATTCAGCAGACCAATTTTTTTGGGGGGAGGGGGGTGTGCATGCACAGCCAGGGGAGGTAAGGAGCTGTCGCCACGACGTACTAAACTAATTCATTTGGGGGAAGCATGGCCCCCTTGACCCTCTGCTGGATCCGCCCTTGTTTGTTAATGGAAATTTCGCAGAGTGAGGAACAATTGCACGTGTGAGCTCAAGAATAAATTCCTAGTATTAATTCATTCTGATAACTTAAATTTTTTACATTTTATAGTCATACTTAATGACAAATGCTTTTTTAACATGCTAGGCATTAGACCAACACGTACACTCTAAAAAGTGACATGTCTAATAAGACACAAAAAGGATG
>JAQIXP010002035.1:0-16226 GCA_034700285.1 Proteroiulus fuscus | reverse complement strand
CAGTTTGAAGAAAACGAATTTAACATTGAAATCCCCATAGGACCATGCTGTTAAAAGTGTGGACAGCCCCCTTAACAGAACAACATCGAAACTTATATTCAAAGTCTCACTTTGTATAAAGTGGTGTTTAAAATGAGAAATTTGTCTAGCATTTATAAAACACTTACCATGAAGTTAGACTTCCCCTTTAAGAAAACATTGAAACGTGAAGCCCTGTTCAAATTGAATGCTAATAATTTATAGCAAAAATTATTCCTTCCAGATTTCCTTTGGCCTTTCCTACGTATTCTTCCACCAGCCCGCCCTACGGCTGGGTCTGTTCACTTCGGGTTGCAGCCCCGGCGGCGGAGCGAGTAACATGTGGACCTACTTGCTGGGCGGTAATCTTAACCTCAGCATTACCATGACATTCTTCAGCAACATTTTTGCCTTCGGTAAGTACCAATGGGTCTATTTTGACTTCACCAGGATACATTGAAACTACCAGTACCGTAGTTTCGAGTGAAACACGAAGAACTAACCATGTCCTTTTGGCTGTTGTAGATAAATTAAAATTCCCATTCCCAACTAAATCCCTTAATCTGATTCCATGTAACTAACTTGACTCTGCCAGAAAGTAAATCCTCGTTGCATCATTTTTCTGTAGCAACCATGCCATTTTGGCTGTTCACTCTCGGCCGAGTGGTGTTCCAGGAGAGCAAGATCAACATTCCATACTCGAACATCGTGTCGTACGTGGTGGCCCTGGTCGTTCCGGTGGGGATCGGCATTTTCATACAGCTCTACCTTCCGCGGGTGTCCAACGTGTGCCGCAAGATCCTCGGCCCCTTCTCCATGGCCATGATCATCTTCATCGTGGTGTTCGGGGTCTACACTAACCTCTTCATGTTCGAGGTATTCACCTGGCAGATCTTCTGCGCCGGCCTCCTGGTGCCATTCCTTGGCTACCTGTTCGGGGCCCTGGCCGCCCGGCTGCTGCGCTTTCCGGCACCCGACATCACCGCCATCTCCATCGAGACGGGCGTGCAGAACACGGGAGTGACCATCCTCCTCCTCCGCCTCACGCTTCCCCAGCCCGAAGCGGATCTGACCACGGTGGTGCCAGTGGCACTGGCCACCATGACCCCCATCCCCCTTCTCCTGCTCATGATCTACTACAAGATGAGGAAACGCATGAAGAACCGCGACAAGAAGTACACGCTGGCGCCAACCTCGTCGCCGACACCCAGCGACGAAGAGGCCGCAGCCAAGGTGAACAGAGGATGCACGGAGAACGGCACCTCCTCCCCGACGGTTCCCACCATCACCATCAATGGATCTCAGAGCGACTATCGGTACTAGTACACGTACGAACAAATGGAGGTCTACCCAACAAAACCGTTAGATTTGCCGCATTATTTTGGTAAAGGTTTCTAGTTAATATTCAGATCCACCTTAAGCATCTGGGAATAATTAGGACTGGTTGCCGAAAATCGTAGGCCTAGTAAATGACGATTGAAAACTCAATTCCGTAAGGTGGATCTGGGTAATGGGGAAATTGAATCTTCAAAATTGCCTATAACTCGAATGCAAAAATGTTCATACATGTATGAGAGCTAAATTATTTTCTGTAGCGTAAATTTGTCAAATTATGCGCAAAAGTAGATCTGAGGGCACGGTATGCCACTTATATTCTTTTAAAAAGATTTATCATGGACCAAACAGTTCAATCATTCCATCTGCCTTACGTGTTATGCTTTGTTACCAGATTGTAAATCGTAAATCCAATACCCCGAAATCATAAACACTAGTTACTAATGCAAGCAGTTTGGGTACAGTTTGTCTAAAATAAACTTTAAAAATATAGGCCCCAATCACTAAAAGTAGTTGGCATGGACGCAAAGACTCCAATTCTTGGTTCAGAAGATCTCGTGAACTCGTTTAGGGCAAAATACTTTGCTGCCCACAACCGCAAGGCTAGTTTAAACTGCTATAACCGTTAATTCATGCTCAATATTACCCCACGAAAGAAAATCAATCCATTTTTGATGTAATTAATTACCATTGGATAAAACATATGCTGCAGATTCCTTTTCTGAGCGGTGCTAGCAACATGAGCAAAAATGCTGTTTTTGCTCTGCTCAAATGTTTGCTGCAGGAGTGATTGGAGCAAAATAATTGGTGCTAAAATAAAGTTTTGGAACGTTATATCACTGGCTGGAACAGTTTATGGCTGCTTCAAATGCTACATTATGCTCACATTATTCACTTTACTAATGCTCACATTACTGTGAGCAAAATTGTTTCAAATAAATTATTAAGGAGCATGACTTCAAATCGATTGCAAACTCTAAAACACCTCTCAAAAACGGAATCTGATGAAAGTGATGATGGTGACTGGTACTTTTAGGATAGGGTTTGAAGGGCGTCTTGGGGGCACAGCTTTCTCCCTCGTTTTTCCGGAGGTTACAGGGGGTTCCCAAAGCATACCAATACCCATCTTTCTTGTAAAGTCCCTAAAAGTTACAACCCTAAAGTACAGGTAGGCCTACATGTAGACAGCAAGGTGGCTATTTATAAATCTTTCTTGCCAATTTCAAAATCAAGTAAAAGTCGAACAATTCAAAGCCGGCCCTTTGACTTGGAGTGTGGAACCTTTATTACCAAATGCCTACCAATTCAAAGCCTACTCAGTATATATTATGAAGTGCTAGCTATAAGAGCTGTATCTATTTTCATCGAATGTAGAATTTGTAAGACATATATAATAAAAATTTTAAATTTGAGATTTGTAACTTACTTTTTTCGAGAGTGCTGCAATTGCTACCGGTCAAAACTCAAAATTTGGGATTTTGTTGCGCATTATCCGAGGTTGACAAAAATGAGTACCATTATTTTCAAGTTCTAACAGGTCCGGAGGAATTTCGGCATTTCTAATGCCGGTTGCCATTTTTGAAGGCTCCAAAAAGTCAATGTTTTTAAAGCCGATTTCTTGAAATCCAAAGCATAACAACTTACACAGAGCAGCTCACGACGATTACCGATGCACACGCGATTGCCAAGGAACAGAAATAATACCGTAAACGGGGTGTAAATTGCAAAACAAATTAAAAACCACATCACTTGAAACATCTCGCACAAACGACAGCTAGCACAATGGCGACTAATTTGCCGCGTGCATTCCTTCTTCCCACACCACGTGCCAGAACGGGCCAATGGGAAGCCAGCATTTCAACTACGCGCGCGCACCCTAACGTCAAACACGATGAAACTTACCTTAAAAAAATTCTTCAAAACAAGTGAAGTGCTCCTTAACCGCTACAGAGCGCCTGACACTATTTCAACGAGGCGGGATGAGCGGAGGTGCGTTCAGCCATCAAATGCCGCTCCTCCTTCTCTTTTAAAACCTAAAGAAAATTAAAATAATTAATTTCTTGATTATAAAATCCCAAGAAAAACATGGGAAACCCTCCCTGGGTAAATATTCAATCCCATACTTTTCATATATCCTCACTGGCTAAGAATTTAAAACGTGTAAGCTCAAAGTATAAAAAATAAGCTAACTTTCAACAAATATTAATTAAAAACATGTTTAATTCTGAAATAAATCACAAACCTGTGAGAATGGCTCGTTATACCAATAAGAGCCAAGCCTATTTCATCGATTTACCAAGCATATTAAAATTTAGAGACAAACTTGCCGTTCAAGGAGACTCGACAAATTCCTCCTTGGACAAATGTAATGGCATTCGAAAAGGTAGCCATGCAGGCACACCCCATTTCTAAACTTATCGTGCATTACAAGAACTGCCAAGTGGCAAACTTGACAAAAGAAACACAGTAATTTACCCAAAATCGACCGCTAAAGATGCACAATTAGATTTCAGTTTTCATATTTCCTTTATACTCACACACACACGCGCACACACAAGACAAGAAATCAAAAAATTGTATAAATGGCAGTCAATAGATTATATTTCCTACTTGAAGTATGCAACTCCTTACATTTGTGTAAATATTTTTTTTCAAAGAGATTGGAAATGGGGTCATAGGGCTATGGTGGGGTCGGGACCAAGCCTCCAGCCGAGAAATGTTATCAACATTTTGTTCGTTTGGACTGCTCAAACGAACAATTAACGGGCATTGAAAACATAATACAGCATTTAAATCATCTGACATTTGACCAATTTCAACATTTACTGTAACCATGAATTCAGAAAATGATATGATAAAATGAAAGATGAAGATGGAATCAAATTGCTAATTTAAATGCTTGCCAAATTTAAAAAAAAAAAAAATTTAAATCTTTTCCTGGATAAAAGGATGGGTTAGGGCTTGATTAATGGAAATTCGCTTAGACGGGTCTAGCATGAGAATTTTTTCTAAAAGATCACGCAACTGGCCAACCTTACGTAACTGTTCTTCGGGCATTCGCTGATAGCCAACCAGATCGGACATAATGTCCCTGCTGGGATTCAGTGAACCCATTACGATCACTTTCTCCTGGCAGACAGAAAAATGAACGGAACACGGCATAAGGCGACTTATTTCTTTAAAAAATTTAAACGTAAATGTATGATGTTATTTCTCTTACCCTTTCCGTCACTTTGTCGACTTCGTGGTACAGGAAATTGCAGTTGCCGTCAAAGTGTTGGTCTCGGAAGGCTCCTTTCCGGATCAGTTTGTTGGGCATCTTCCCCTTGAAATCCATGAAAAATTTTAGCATCTGGTTGTTCGTCTTGCCTGGATACAGAATCTTTCCGGTATACAGTTCGTAGAGGGTACAACCCACGCTCCACGTGTCGATATTAAAATCGTAGCCAATGCCGAGGACTGTCACGAGAGAATCCAACTCTTGAGAAAGTTGTTAAGAAAACGAAAAAAAAAATTCCTAAATCGAGGCTTTGGCACTTACTGATTTCCGGGGCGCGATAAAATCGGCTTACGAGGTACGGCGTGATGTCGTTCTCGGCTACGTGAGAAGCCGAGCCGAAGTCGCACAATTTAAGGACCAACTTGCTCTCGTTCACCTGCAAAATGGGCACAGATCCCAAAAAGTAGAAAAACTCGCTCCATTAAACCTGCTCTTAAAATATTGTATAAAATTTTATTGCAGCATTTTAGACGTACCAAAATATTGTCCGGCTTGATATCAGCATGCAGGATGTTGCACCTCTTCAGCAATTTAAGAGCCAAGAAAAGCTGTTGGCTGTACGAACGAACAGCCTTGATGTGAAGTCCGACATCTTTCCCATATTTCTTTAGAACCTCCCTAAGATTCATGCTAAGATGATAAAAATTTAAATTTAGTCACGCGTAAATTACGGCCTTTGTGGTTCCCAATTTGCCTTTAAAAATACAGACCAGAGAGGCTCAAATACGAGGCAGAGATGTTGCTTGTGAAAGAAATGCCGATACAGTCTCAAGCAATGGAACTTGTCGTCCGGATCGGCGTCGTTCAACCGTTTCAACATTTCCAGTTCCTTCAGTCCAGTTTTGTGCCTGAAAATCATTTTTATAGTAGAGTAAAGTTTCGTATTTAAAAACCCAAAACGACTTAGTTTTCGCACTCACATAATCTCATTATTTCTAATGATTTTAACAGCCACTTCCTGATTTCCCCTTGCTGCATCTCTAGCCCTCACCACGTTGCTGAAAACACCCTGACCCGTGTAACCGTAAACAGTGTATCTCGTGTCCAAAGTTTCCCCGATTCTAACTCCTGAATATGCAAAATTTAAAAAAAAAAAAAAAAAAAGATTATTTCGAACATTGCCAGTTGTCAAAATTTAACATGGATAAAGTTATTATTTTTTGAGATAACTGCTTACGGTAATATCCCTCAGCATCATCCCAATTGTCCATCAGGTTAGGATTTTCTTGTGAACCTCTAGGAATCCGTTCAATCAATCCCGGGCTCTAAAAAAAAGTATTCAAACATTCTCAGTATACTGCAAATATCAAAATTATCCCATTTTCCTCTAAACGGTCCTAAGGTTGAAAATGCATAAAACTTACATTATACTCCTCTGCAAACATATCCGCCGTGTCGGCAAACATGTCCACTTTCCGCCGCCTGCTTTCTGCGCAAAAGAAACAATCAAATGTTATTTTCAAACTTAGCCCGGCTCGTGTAAGCGCATCGATTATCAAGGTATCTTAAGTTAGCTAAATAGTTTCTTTAAAATAAGTCTGCTAACCTTGAGAATTCTGTGAACTCTCATCCTCGTTCTTTATCTCCTCCTTGACTTTTCCCTCTTTCTTGTCCTTTCTCTTGGAATTGGAGAAATGTCTCCCTCCATCGCCAGTTGGAAAGTTGGATCTGGAATCATCGTCATCCACGTTCTTGTAATTGCAGCTGCTTCGTTTCGCCTTGATCGATTCCTCAAAATCGTCAAAGTCGGAGACGGCCGCTTCCTCGATGGCCTCCGAATCGGGGGAGGTCGAGCGGCTGGTCACCGGTTCGGAGTTCCCGCCCCCGCCGGCATTGCTAAAATTGCTGTCTTCATTAGTCAAGGACGAATGGTTACCCAATTTCTGCAAAGGCACAGAATGGGAAATTGAAAAAAATGTAAAATTTTTCCTGTTAAAAAGTATAACAGGAAATAAAAGGATGAGTTACTCAAAATGAAGGAAAAAATTTAGAAATAGGCGTGTTTTGGCGTTATTACCCTGTTACCATTTGCATAGTTAGGACCTTGAGCGTTTTACTGTTGACGCCAGCTGTTTTATCGTTTTGGATAACGATGCCGGGTAACCAAAAGGGTAACCAACCTGTTATCTACCTAAATAGGTGGTGTACCAATTGAGATAACGGAAATTATGGATGCTTCGTACAGGAAAATCATCGAATGAAGAACTTTGCGTTTTAGCGTTTTGCTCGTATCCTATGTTAGAGTTAAGAACTACTTGTAAACTGGATAACTACAGCATATGACAGGGTAATAACGCCAAAATACGCCAATAATTCCTAATTGGGTGGAAAACCACTGAGAAAAATTTAATGCCAAAAACTACAGTAGCAGTGTTATGGTAAATTTAGGAAATTTACAAATTAAAAAAAAATGGGGAATTTTGAGAAAAACAGGGTCAATTTACACCTCCATACGGTAAATATAACCGACATTGTAAATCACGAACTTGCCTTCAATAATTCCAATCGCTGCTTCCGTCGTCTTTCTATGATAGTCTCCTCGTCCTCCTCTTCATCTGGATCCATGTCTTTAAGACTGAAAGATAATTTCCCGAATAAACCCCAGCCCTCACAACAACAAATAAACGACTTTTACTTTTATTCCCCGGGTAAACAAATCAAAAAGTCCAACTGACAAGCTAATGAAATTCAAGGTGCACGATGCTCACCTTTCCTCTGAACTATCTTCGATGACAACAGCCTGACCTTCTGAGAGACTCCCCTTGAATTTATCCTCGCCACTGCGTCGATGGGACGGTCTGCTGCCCCGCCTCCTGTCGTTGGAGCGTGACCGGCGCATGCCTCGCCTATTGGGTGACCTACAGGAACATGTGGTTGATTTCAACATTTTTTTAAACGACTGAAAGAGAATACAAATGCGCCGTTCAATGGACTAGTGCAAAATTGTAAGCAAAGGATAAACACGGGGCTCACCTACTCCTCGAATGCCTCTGATTGGCCCTACTGTTTTGGTAGCGGTCGCCGGGGGAACGTCCCCTAGAATAGGCCGGCCTACGGTTCAAACCAGGCGAGGCCTCGCGCCTTCCAGAGGCGCCGTACGAATGTCGATCCAGTTCTCTCGAGCGATTAGCGTGGGGAGGAGAACTGCGCCTCGCGTTAGTCGGGGTATTGTGTTTGTTCGGCGCCTGGTGTTGGGGTGATCTGGACTTCCTCCTGCCCGGGCGCTCCGAATGATCCTGGTCGGCGTTATGCCTCGTTTCCCGCACCGGTGAGCCACTCTTGTTTCTGCCAACTCGACTGCTAACCCCAGGTTTGGCTTCAAGATCGATGACTTCTATGACCTCTTGCTCCTCAAACGAGGGCCGTGGCGCCTTGTTCTCTTTATTATTTTCTCGAGTCCTGCCATCGGTGTGCGAGCCGCCAGCAACAGACGCGATAGCTGGATTTCTTGTCCTGTCCACGTCGTGACTACTTCGAATTTTGTGGGATTCCTCCTCACGGCTATTTCTCACGGAACGTTCCGGTCCACGGCCATCGTTCTGCCCCCCACCGCTCCCGTGCTTGCGGTTCCGCACATCCTGTTCATTTCCCACCCGCCGCCTACCCTGAGGGTGTGGGCCTTGAGCAGAGACGGAGGACGTGCTCCGCCCCTGCCCGAGAGCATTAGCGTCCCTTTCCCCTTCCTTTCGATGATGGACAGCTTCGCTCACTCGTCTCACGTGTTCCCGTCTGCCTCGCCCCGATGAATCCCCACCACCATGCATCCTAATGGGCCTTACATCCCTTCTATTCCTCCCTTGATCCGCTCTCTTCGGCGCCTCACTCTCGTCGTCCGAAGTACCGTATCCCTGTGGGACGAGGCTCGAGCTCGAGTTGACAATCGCAGAAATTTCTACGCTATTGCTATCTTCGCTATCGTTGGCCAGCCGGGCTTGCAGAAGCGCTTTCTGTCTTTCCAAGTCTTCTAAATCGAGCTCAGTGTCGTCCAAATCTTCCTCAACCAGCATATTAAGATGCGACGATCCATGTTTAGTGGTCAATGTAGGCGGCAACATGCGGGAGGTACTCGATACCGAATTCTGTTGCCCATTGGATTCTTGATTTTCTGTCCGTTCAATCTTATGCTTTTTATGCTTGTGTTTGTGATGGCGTTTTCTATAACAATACAATTAATATCTAACAAAAATCCATAATGAAGATATCAAATTACAAATGCAGGGCATAACCATTTTAAAAGATTCACAGAATTCTATCCTGTATTTATATAACTATTTATAATGAAAATAAAATAGAAATCTGGAGTGGTGTACTCACTTTTCCTCTTTTTCTTTATGACTGGATGAAACCGAACGTTTGTGCTTTCTTTTATGCCGATGTTTCCTTTTATGTTTGCGGGAACGGTGCTGCTCAGCAGTCAAACTGCCATCGGCCTTGGCATCTTCTTCGTCTTTGTCAATGGAAATCACATCATCAGCCGAACTGTCACTATCCCTAAATGGAGATTTGAAAGATTTGGAAGAAAGTAGGTCTATACTGTTCGTAATAACCTTAATTCATCAGGCAAATTATATCATACATGAACAAGTGAATTAAATATATTATTAAAGGGAATCACATCTCATAACTGACAACAAAACTTGGAAAGTATGAGGATGTGAAATGTGTTCTTTCATTTTAAAAGTAATTTATCATGAGAAGAGCTTTTCCCTTTTGGCTTTTACAAGTTTAACATTCAGCAAACTCAAATTTAGAGTATTTAGAGCAGAAGACTGTAACAATGCCATTCTAAAATTTATTGTAAATATACTGTTACAGCTAGATCAGAATAGCATTACAGTATGTTATTATTCAAAGGGGTGGGGGACAGACATGAGGGGAGATGGTGGGGGGGGGGGGGGGGGCTGAACCAAAAGACCAAAAAACTAGGATGTCTTTTATGAACGCCCTGCTTTCTCTGCTTCTAAAATATTTCGCTAATTTTGTTTTCAGCCAAATAAAAGCGTGGGAAAATAATCTTGCATAAATCGAAATTGAGTTGCTCGACTTCAAAGTCTCAAGTACAAAGACGATGAACTTTTTCTCTCGACTTTACTGCTTACCACAAACATGAACCATGTAGTAAGCATTCTAAAAGAGATTATATCGTTGCCTGTTCATGTCCAGCATAGCATATAAGCTGCATTACTTAATAGACTAATAATACTTACGATTCAATCGTTTCCACAATTACTTTTCTTTTTGTTCCACTGGCTTTTCCCATTCCAGCTTTACTCTCTCTTGACGCCATATTGGAAAGCCAAGCTGTCGTTTTGCTGACGGTAAAAAATGGCGTCTCTTTCCGAAAAAAATGGGGTCGTTCCAAAAATATTTTATGATTTTTTTTTTAATTAATTCAAAAAAATAAATAAATAAAAATCGGTCGATTATTTAGAAATCCTTATTTCTAAATTCAATAGCACTTTCATCATCATATGCAGAAACACGTGTACACAATTCTCACACTAAACTTATTTCTTAATTTGTTAAAAAAAAATTGATTTTTACGCATGCACTATAATAATTATATAATTAAAGTAAAGAAAATAACTGATCCCATGAAGTCATATCCTATTAATAATTATATTTTCAGAACTGCAATCATCTAAAATTTTATATACATGGCGCACACTTTTTCAACTATACAATACCTTTAATTGGGGGAAAGGTGGGGGGTATAATGACATTCGTTTAATTTCTATAGGTCCGATCGCACTTTGAATCCAGGACCATAAGGCGGTTCGGTTAAGCTAGTTAAGCCTCCCGCCGGTTCAGAGGCCAGCCGGCTGCTTCTGTAAAGTAAAAAAATGTCAGAATGCTAAAAAAAATAGCAAGAGAAGTTAGCAGTTCAATTAAAAAGATGACGGAAAATATGAGAACAACAATTCTCAAAACGCTGAAAAAGTAAACAATCTATAGTGAAACCACACAAATGTCTCAAGTTCAAGTTTAATCGAACCTTGGACCAGCTTTCGGACATCTTCCCGCTTTCAAGTCGTCCAGGATTTCTTTGCAATCCTTAGTCGTTAAATCTTCCTATAAAAGTTTTAAGAAATGCACGCAGTAATTTTTAGCAGGAAACAGTTAATAAAAGACTCAAATATTTGAAAGCCGAATTTTAAGGCGTACATAATAAGTATCGTTCACTTGTATCATGGGTGCATTCACGCAGGCGCCCAAACATTCCACTTCGGACAACGTAAACTGATTATCCTTTGTAGTTTCGCCAACCTTAATTCCTATGTGAGAGGAAAACTTGTAAAATGCCAAAAATTTATCAGGAAATCTTTTGCGAATCAGAGTTTAAATTACCGAGATGCTTTTCAACAGCTTCTAGGATTTCGGTGGAGCCTCGAAGCCAACACGGCGTCGTCGTGCACACTTGAACATGATGCTTCCCTATAGGCTTCCTACAATAAATTGATACATATTTGTTAAATCAAATTTTCATCATACAATATCCACAACAAGTAGAAATAATTTTCTGCATTTTAGTATTGTATTTTCTGTGCTTATTATATACACTAAAAATTCGAATTAAACTGGAGCATTACCTAATAAACATGGTATAAAAAGTAGCAACTTCATACACTCTCATTCGTGGCATTTCTAATAACTCTGCCACTTTATGCATGGCAGAAATAGGGAGCCATCCTACAAACATGACAAAACTATT
Organism: Proteroiulus fuscus; assembly: GCA_034700285.1. Lineage (NCBI taxonomy): Eukaryota > Metazoa > Arthropoda > Diplopoda > Julida > Blaniulidae > Proteroiulus > Proteroiulus fuscus. Next base: position 4,881 of record JAQIXP010002035.1, on the reverse strand, counting down.
TCAGCTTTTTATAATTTTTTGATGAACATAATATAGCAACAACTTTCTACCATATTGTCGCTGTGCCAGATCTAAAACTGGAATGACTGCAGCAGATTTATAACCCACTGGATAGTTATTTATGATGGCTTCAGCTCTCTAAAAATGCATTTAACAAATCATACAGCAAAACTGCCGTATCATAAAGCAGTAGGCCCTATAAATTTAAGGTGCATTATCCTCACAAAATTAGGCTTAATGCACGTGAAAATTCCAGCAAACAAAATGTAATTGGCACGTGCTTTTGTATCCCTTTTTGGAACAAACATTTTGTTAGGAGAATGCACCTCTTTAAGGACAAATGCACACCTTTAAATTCTCAGCTGTGAATTCAAAAGGAATATCTGGATTATCCTCCTTAGAATCCCTGTGCTTTAATATAACATTGAAAATTAGGTGATATATCTCACACTAATAACGTCATTACAAATACTTACAACGAATAAACTGCCTTCACTGGCTAATGTAGGAGAAACACTCAAACTCCTAGTGCTACTTTTAACCTGAAATGGTTATGCAGAACGTCGGTATTTTGTGTGTTAAAACACTTTTCTATCATAAAATCAAAATGTATTACTTACCATTGCACTTCTTAAAGCCAGTAGCACAGTGTTACATCTCCCGGCGAACATTTTACAACGCCAGAATGCTAAAAAGCAACAGATTTTTAATATTAAAATACTCAGCAGAGAAATAAAAATGATACCTGTACAAAGCGAAAAGCTAAAAAGCCCCGTTTTGAGAGTAGATACTTGCAGAAATCATGAGACCTGTTTTGAGGTTAGAATAAATGTTATGGGCGCGTATTTTCAAATTAGCACAGTTGGGTCTATGGGATAAATGAACTGTGTATATAATTAACTTGAACCAGTTTAATATCAGGGGGGCTAAACCCCCAAGAATGTATTAAAAAGGGAACTGAATGGATTCACCAGTTTTTTGTTTCATTTTCTGTTTCGTTCTGCAACATTTCCACAGTGTTCGATCTGCAGTTTTTGTTTCATTACACTGGATTTTGTACAGGTTTTACTCTACTTTCTTTACATATGCAGAATTTCCGCAGTTTACTGAGGAACTTCTTTTGCTATAAGTTTCCCACTTTTCTAATGGCAATTAGGTGTAAATTTTATTACTGGACATAACATACACAAGTTAATTTAAAAGAAATGTGAAAATGATACGAATTTTTCCATAAATATATAATAACTTGAAGAGAATTCTCACTTGCATGTTTTCCCTATTGCACGTGATAATTCGCACGTGCCTTCCCAGCATGCTCTCATTCGATTATTCCTTTTTATTTAAAATTATTTCATTCTGAATTAAATGTTCTATCAAGAAGTATCAATAGCAGTAACGTATTTGATTCACACATTTGAAATTTTCGGAAAATTCCGCATAAAATTGTGAGTACAGAGTCAGCCAGGTCCAGGTGAGAAAAAAAAAAGTTACTTAATAATGCAATGGGTAGGCCCAAGCTATTTGAAATGTCCTGGCCACGAAAGCATCAGGCCTTCGGCCCAACCATCGACATTCTCGACCGGCATAAGGAATCCCGTCCGGGCGCCCGGATCCAGTGGTTTTTTCCAGCCACGCCCTCGGAAAACCTCAGCGAATCCTCTGGCACCTCCATCCCGAGCAATGAACCAGCAAACCAGTCCGGTTTTCGGCCAAAAGGCAGGCGGGGAGTCGTGGAACCAGTACTTCCTGCCGCGTGTAGGAATGAGCGCTCATCCGGCAACAGAGTGGAACTACCGTGTGCCACAAAACCAGATCAGCCGAGCTGCAAGGCCCATCCGAAGAATAACGGCGGCGATCCTGCAGGCGGTTGCCCTACTGGACACCCTGCCAGAACCAAGCGTCTCGATGATCGGGGCTTCGAGCAAGAAGTCATCCAAAAGCCGTGTGTCAGTGGAAACGGCGCCAGTGGTGCCAAAGCGCCACAACTGCTTGTCATCGGACCTAAACAGCAAGACGCTGCCAGAAAAGCCAAGCAAAAAATACTCGAGCCAAAATACCAGCGGCCGAATGAAGGCGTTGGAAGCAGGCAAGAAACCGACATCAGGGTTGGTCGCCCGGCAAACATTCAAAAAGGTCCTCAAGCCGGCGCCGAAGAACGTTTCCAGAAGCACACCATTGCAAGCCTGGAAGTTTTAAGGAGGGTCAAGCAGGGAATGGTCCTCGCGAACTGCTTGGAAAGTTCCGACGAAAGTTGCTGGGACCAACCCACACACGGCACGGTCCCGGCCAACGAGGACCAGACGAGCACCAGTTCGATGAAGACGATCACATCGGAACACCCGACGGATAGCACCCTGTCCGGCTGCAAGTCATGTTGCAGGAGTTTAGGCTGCGAGGAAACGGACACAGAGTCCGAATGGCACGTCATCCGCAAGAGCGAAGTGGTGGCACCGTCGCTGGTGCTCAGCAACAGCATCGTCGGATACCAGGGAACAGGCTCGGCAGTAGAAGTCTGGATAAAAAATATCCAGATGGCGAATGATGGAAAATGCTTAGGAAAGAACAAGTTGATTAGCAGAGCAGAACCTGTCGGGAAAGCCGAGGTCCCCGTGCAAGCCGGTCGGCAGAAGTATTGGTCGGGCACCGAAAGCAACTACGACCCTTACAGGAATCCGCTGGAGAGAAGCCAGAGCTGGATAGACATCTCGTCGTCGGCCAGCTGTTTCAACGAGTCGTTGGTCAGCAGTTTAGATCAGTCGGTATCCACATTTGCCCTGACCTCCAGTTGCGAGCCACGGGCGGCAGCGGTGATGGCGGTGAATCAGAAGCTCATCCGGCAGAACCCAGAAAACCTGCGGGGCAACACCGATAAAGTCTTCTCGGAAGGTCAGAACGGCATGTTCAGGCCGAGTGCATCGAAATCGCTGCCGGCGCTGAGTTTGCCGGGACTGTTAGAGGTCCAGCGGAATAAGGTCATGGCGGGCGACTGGAAGACGGCACAGGCGACGCCCCAGTTTAGCACCAACAACAGCAATGGCACTATGATGGGGCGCCTGTATGAGGACCTCGCCGACCCCAAAGCCCGCAAGGTCACCAGCGACATCACCATCGTGATTGGAGAGCGGCACTTCCCCACCCACAAGTAAGTCCGGCCGAAAGCAGGGGTCAATATTCCACTATAACGCACGGTAGAGGAAAATTCAAGCATGACACGTTTAATATATCACTTTCAAAATTAATGACTGCCATAACGCATCATTTCACAACAAGAACATAATTTCCAGTCATACTACTGTAGTAAATGCTAGTTAAAAAGTAAAAACGCACTAGTGGTTCATGGCAAATAACTGGGTGTTCGTATTAATTTAATTTACATTTTATAGAATATTATTTGGTACTTTCCTGTTATCCTGATCTCCATTCAGTACGGCTAAGCGGAAAGTACCATTTATTCATCATGAATGGCACTTTTACTTATGATAAGGTCTTTTTGGCAAAATTACTCTTTCGTTCCCAGTTTCTTTGAAAAGTTTCTATAACAAAGTTTATAAGTTGATAACAAACCTCGTCGAAAACGAGCCGATAAAAAAAAATCTCGTGTTTTTCGACGTTAAACGATTCGAGTACTACCCGAGGACGGCGGCACTAGCTAACACTTAACTTAAGAACTGGCCCGTCTGCTCTTAGGTTCCTGCTGCACGCCTACAGCGGCTACTTCCGCGAGATCCTGCATAAGAACGAGGCGCAGCCACTGACCCACATCCAACTGGAGGGCATGCGGGAGGCGGTCTTCCAGAGCCTCCACGAGTTCATTTACACCGGCCGCATGTCCGTCGAGCAGGAGGACTTCCTGGAGGTCCTGGACATGGCGGATAACCTGCAGATGAAAGGTGAGTCGGACACAATTTCGGCAAGGCAGCACTCATCTCAAGCTGGTTTCTCTCCCAAAAAATCCAGACGTCCCGCCCGTTCTCCTGGATTTCCTGGAGCGCTCCTTTGACCTGTCCAACGCCCTGGCCATGCTCACCTACACAGAAACGAATGGCGAGTGGCGCCACCTGCGGGCCAAGGCCCACCACCTGCTCCTGTCCAATTTTGGTCAAATCGTGGAGGACTTCAACTTCCACAAGCTGCCCATCCACAACCTGCTGCGGATCCTGGGCGACGACTGCCTGGTGGCGCGCAGGTAAGACTTGGCGACGGGGACTTTTCCGAGCATCCCCGCAACTGACTGATGCTTTAAATTGCCCTCACAGCGAGGTGCACGTGTTCCAGGCGGCACTCCGCTGGATTCACTACGACTGGGTCAACCGCAAGATGCACACGGAGGAGCTCATGTTGAAGGTGCGCTTCACGGTCATGTCCGATGCCGAGCTGCTGAGCTGCCTGCACGAGATGGAGCATTTGAACCTGATGAAGACGAACAGCATGAAGGATTTGATGCTGGACGCCATGAAGTGAGTGAGCCGGAGCGTCGTGGTCCGGGAAGTGGGAGATCCAGGATAACCGGTCCCGCCTTAATACTCGCAGGTGCAAGATGTACGAGAAGCTGGGGCACAGGCAGACCCCCAGCCGCTTGAATCCGACACCGAGGACCTGCAGCGACTACCTTCTGGTCGATGGCAGCCCCGAAGACCGGCAGGTGGCCCCGTCGACCGGACAGGAAGGGTGGGAACTGGCCGTCCGGGAAACCCCGGTCATACTGCTGATGGGCGGCGTAAATCCATTCCTCGACAGCTCCACCATCAAGAGCCAAATTGGAAAATGTGAGTACCGGAAACTTTAAATAAAAACAACTTTTTGCCTCGCCAGCATACACACAACGAGCTGCAAATAGTTAGCTATGGAGGGGGCTCGTGCCCCTCGCCCTTCCTCCGCCCC